>JAXIVD010001363.1:15000-65000 GCA_036785275.1 Cancer borealis | reverse complement strand
AAAAAAAAAGGGAAGGCAAAAAGAAAAACACACATAACCTCATATATCAGCATACATAAAAGACTACTGACCAATCCTCACATTCCACATTTTCTCCAGAAACATTTTCACGGCATCAATCATTCGTGCTGTGGTGTCCCCACACAGACCCAGCAGCAACACCATCCATTCCCTGCCAGTCCTTTCAACCAATACATTCATTTCACATCCCATCTCACTCAGAACTATCCTCATCATGTCCATTCTCTCTCTGTTATACTTGTCACACTCCAGCAACACATGCTCCACCGTCTCGTCCTCCCCCATGTCATACATCTAGCACACCTTGCTGCCTGACTCAGACCATGAACTGAATTCCTTCTTTAAGTCGGTGTTCACAAAAGACGACGACCAAAAGGAAATAATGTTCAATGAGGCCGCTCACCTTATGTTTGAAGAAGAAGAAGTAGCCGAACCTTTTACCACCAGTACAGTTGAGAACAAGATAGACATAGAAAATATTCTCATCAACGAAGACGCTGTTAAAGCAAAACTCGAGAACCTGAACATATACAAAACCCCCGGACCAGACAACCTTCACCCAAAACTACTGAAAGAACTGGCAGAAGAACTTTGTCACCCACTTACCATACTCTATAACAAATCCATTCAAACAGCCACAGTACCCAAGTCTTGGAAACAAGCCATTGTGACCCCCATCCACAAGAAGGGAAGCAAGCACCAGCCTCAAAATTATAGACCTATAAGCCTCACAAGCATTCTCTGTAAAATTTTAGAAGAACTAATCAGAGACACACTAACCACAAGGTACGAAGAACGACACACCCTGTGCACCAACCAACACGGCTTCAGAGCGTCAAGATCTTGCCTTACAAACTTACTAACAGCGCTCAATGACTGGTCAGATATGCATGACAAGAACCAACCATTTGACATCATTTACTTTGACTTTGAGAAAGCCTTCGACACTGTGCCACACAAACGACTCATTCTCAAACTCCATCAGACTAGCGTGAGAGGCCATGTCCTCAGTTGGATAGAAGACTTTTTAGCAAACAGAGTACAGAGAGTGAGGGTAAATGGAGCCTTGTCCACTCCAGCCAGGGTGACTAGCGGTGTGCCTCAGGGCTCTGTGCTGGGACCATTACTCTTCCTGTTATACATCAATGACCTTCCCAACAACATCACCTCAACATGCAAGCTCTTTGCCGATGATACAAAAATATACAACAAAAGCAGCACAACCGTGGAGAAGCAAGTTATTCAAGATGACATAAACAAATTGATGGAGTGGTCCCACACATGGCTCCTCAGATTCAACATTTCCAAGTGTAAAGTGATGCATATTGGGCACCACAATGACAGACACCCTTACAAGATAAATAACAACCACATTGATAAGGTCACAGCAATGAAGGACTTGGGTGTTCTGTTCACTGACAACCTAAAATTCACCCAACACATCAACGACATAGCATCCAAAGCAAACAGCATGCTGGGTCTTATCAAGCGGACCTTTAAGCACTGGACTGAGGAAGGCTTTGCAACAGTATACAGGACTTACATTCGCCCTCACCTTGAGTATGCTGTGCAGGTGTGGAACCCCCAAGGCAGAGTCAACATAAGCAAAATAGAAAAAATCCAGAGAAGAGCAACCAAAATTGTACCATCACTTCAAAATCTCCCCTACGAAGAAAGACTAAAGAGACTGGACATTCCCAAACTTGAAGCCCGGAGAGAAAGGGGAGACATGATTCAAGTCCACAAAATAATGAACAACCTAGAAAACATAGACAGACACTCACTTTTTCAAACCACAAACACAACAAGAACTGGCCACACAAAACAAATATACAAACAAAGGTGTAACAAAACACAAACCCAACACACATTCACACACAGAGTAGTAAACAAATGGAATTCACTACCAGAACACAGTGAATGCTACATCCACAAAAGCATTCAAGAACAAATACGACAAACATACAACACAGATGAATATGGAGGCGGGCAATAGGATATATGTAGATCAGTAGTAAATCCCGTGGATCTTATTGGTAAGTTTCTTACATTCACATCCATGCACAGCTGAACTAAGACCAAGACCAAGCTGATCGCTCTGCAAGTATACCTACCTAAAATATTCAAGCAAAGATTTAGCATCCTTGAGTTTTAAATTTACTTGAATGTTAAGTATATACAAATAAAATAAGATGAAGCCGGTGTAAGTATTGTATGTACGCATTGAGTAGGGTGAAGAAGGATAAGCTTTGAGTCGGTACTGCAAAGGAAGATTGGATTGTTTACAAAACCACGCAAGCCGCAAGGCAAGGGTGCCTCCATTCTGACGGCAGAACTCTTTGCCATCAGAGAGGGCCTCAGGTTTGCCACCACACTCACCTCCCCTTGCTCAGTCACTCTCTTCTCAGACTCCCTCTCAGCCCTCCAACTCATCCGGCGCCACCGCCCCAAAACACACCACTCCCTCTGCTTCATCATTCACCACTTTCTTCTCCAACTATCCTCTTCTGGCTTCTCCATCCACCTTCAGTGGGTCCCCTCACACGTCGGCGTCATGGGTAACACAGTGGCCGATAGAGCGGCAGCGGAGGCACACTCCCACCCCTTCCCCATACACCTCCCCACTGACCAGACTGACTCACTGACTAACCTCCACACAGCCTGTAGACTACACTGGGACACAGATCTGACAAACGCCCTACAGTACACCTCACTTGGACGCATTAGACAAGATACACGACACCACTGGTGGACCTACTCCCCCAGCCATGCCCTTGACACTGCCGTCACCAGATTAAGAATTGGACACAGCCGCCTAAACTCCCATCTACACAAGCTGGGCATGACTGATGACCCCCACTGCCCTTGGTGCCCTACACAACCAGACACCCCAGGACACCTCTTACTTCACTGTCCTCGTCACCACTCCCACCGCATGGCACTCCTTCACTCACTGTCGTCTCTTCACCTCCGCAGACCAACAATAACAGACCTCTTAGGTGGCTCTCAAGACCCTGGCCTGGTCTTCAAAGCACTCAAACACATCAGGACCTTCCTCCAAAGGACAGGTCAACTCAACAGGATCTGATCCACTCATTCATCTGCAACCTGCACTTTTGGGGCACTAGAGGCTGTGGCACCACAGCCTGCACGGCCCCATCAAATTCTCAAGAAGAAGAAGAAGGTAGAGGAACGCTAGACACAGACGACCTTTACAAAAACCAATAACTAATTAACATCTAAGGACGAAGGAAGAGGTAAGTGAGTGATAACTTGATATTTGATTTATCACATTGGTCTGAACAAAAAGGAAGTTAACCGGAATGGTAAGATTTAAGGCAGTGCTTACAGGTACGGCAGCCGACGTGCCTAACTTACACTTACACTTAGTTACACTTAGTTGTATTCCGTCTGTTAACAACGCAGCTGAGCTGGGGCCCCACTGTAGCCAGGCAGTTCCATCCCCTCTGCAATCCAATCATTAAGAGAGTTGAAGTTAGTGGCTGTGTAGCCTGGTGTTGGTGGTTGGTCAGGGATGTCTGCCAGCCACTTGTCAAGGTGAGTTTTGAAGGTGTCGGGAGCCCGCCCCGTCATATTCCTCAAGGATGCAGGGATACAGTTGAACAGTTTTGTGCCACTGTAGGTGAAGGAAGCTGTGATGAACCATGGTCTTGATCCTGTGAGTTGCGCCAGGGGTGGTCCTCACATAGCACAGTCTGCCCCTGCTTGGGTAGTTGGTCTCCTGGATAATGACGTTTGGAACCCGTTGTTCAAGTATCTTCCACACATATATGATGATGTAGCGTTCCCTACGTCTCTGAAGGGAGTATAGATTCAGCTCCTTAAGTCTCTCCCAATAGTTTAGGTGTTGAAGTCCATTGATCTTGCTGGTGAATGTCCTCTGAGGGGCTTCAACCTGTGCAATGTCAGTTACTTTGTGGGGAGACCATAGCTGACAGCAATACTCAATGCATGGCAGGATCAGAGACTTCTAAAGGGTCAGCATACTCTTAGCATTTCTCGTCTGGAATGTCCTCAAGAGCCAACCCGCCAGTTGTTTTCCTACAGTTATCACGTGAAAAATATGCTGGGAGAAGGTGGCATCGTTGCTCATCTTCACACCCAGATCCTTTACAGATGTCTTGGCTGTTATTTCTTCCTGGCCACATCTGTACTGTGTGGAGATTTTGAGCTCTTCTTGTTGCCCATACCTAAGAAGCTCAAATTTGTCTCTGTTTAAAACCATGTAAAAAAATATAAAAAGCTTGGTATTATTTTACATCTTCACCATAACGGTCTAGAGAATTCAGGATTATATTTTTTCATTACCTGATGCATTTTGAGAAGGTTTTCTTAATTACATTTCCGTCGCAAATTGTTTGTTAGTGAGATATTCAATGTTTTCTGTGAGACCTTATCTTCGAAAAATAAAGTTTACTTTAATTTAAACAAGATTCTGCTATTTGTCAATGTAGGTTAAGGTTTGGTTAGGTTAAGTTAGGTTACATTAATATAGAAGCTATCAAATGTTCTCTATGACCAAAAGTAGGGAGTTGGATGAGGGGCAGTCCCGATACATAGAAGTAAACAAACGCCATTATGGTGAAGATGTAAAATTTTACCAAAAGCTTATATAACCGAACTAAACCGTACCCAACCAAACATAACATACCATACCATAATCTAACCATAACCAAACGATTGCCGTATCCTCATAGTGCTGCCTTATAGATACGGCAGTTGCCTAACTTTTGGCTAATAAGCTTATTTAACCGAATCAAACCGTACCTAGCATAACTTGAAAGATGCTTTACCAGGTAAATAATAAGGCACAGACCGTAGGAATAGTGGATGACAACACGGTACAACTGGCTTATCTCTAAGCACTTTGAAAATTTTACATCCTCATGAATGCATCTGGATATAAATAACACACTTTGGTATTATTTTACATCTTCAGAACGCTCTAGAGAATTCAGGGTTATATTTTTGCATTACCTGATGCATTGTGATATTTTCTTTATTACATTTCCGTCGCAAATTCATAGTTATTTACTTGATGTTGTCTAGAGGACTATTCCTCAGAGCCGTAATGTTCTACAGCTGCAACCAGCCCCAGCATCCCTAAGCTGTAAGGTCACTTGATTCAGTAAGGAGTTGGTGGGTGCTCTGCAGAATGAAGTGTAGCCTGGTACTGGTGGTTCATCTGGGACTGTCCACAGATATTTGTCCAGGTTTGACTTTAATTGGTCCACAGAGCAGTCAGTGATATCTCTGATTTGTCTTGGGAGGTTGTTGAATGTTCTGGGGCCACTGTAGGATAGGCTTGCTGATATGAGGGACTTGAGCATCGCTGATGCCTGGGCAGGTGGTGCTCTCCTAAGGCATTTCCATCCTGTCCTCTTGTTAGTGTGTGCCTCCACTTTGTTGGTGTTGGAAGGGTTCGGTACATTTCCTTCCAGGATATTCCATGTGTATATTATAGAGTACCTCTCCCTCCGGCGTTGTTGGGAATAGAGGTCTAGTCTTCCGAGTCTTTCCCAGTATGAGAACTCATTCATGCCTCTTATTTGCTTGGTGTATGACCGCTGTACAGACTCTAGGGCTTGGATGTCCATAGCCTTATAGGGAGACCACAGCTGGCTGCAATAGTCTAAGATGAGCTGGACCAGTGCTCTCCACAGGGTCATCAGGCACTCTTCTTCCCTAGAATAAAATTTTCTTAGGATCCATCCTGCTATCCTTTTGGCCTTATTTGTAGTTTCCTCGATGTGGTGCTGGAAGGTGCCATCAGCATCAAGGTTTATGCCCAGGCATTTTATGTGTTGGCTGCTGGCTATCACCTGCTTATCACTTGATAGCAGGGAGGTGCTGTCGAGGATCCCTTGGTTTGTTCCACTTCTGAGTAATTGGAATTTGCTGTCATTGAATGTCATATTGTTTATTTTGGCCCAGTCGTAGATTTTACATAAGTCCTCCTGAAGAAAGGTGACATCTTCCCTTGCCCCGATGCTTTTGCAGATGTTGGTGTCATCAGCAAAGGAGGCTGTAGTTGAGTGGGTAACATCTTTATCTATGTCCCCTATCATTAAGAGGAAGAGTAAAGGGCCCAGTACAGACCCTTGAGGGACACCGCTCACGACACTGTGCTCTTCAGAGATGGCTCCGTTAGCTGTCACTGCCTGTGTTCTTTGTGTTAGGAAGTTGAACAGCCACAGGCCCACTCTTCCACCTATTCCGAGGTCCTTGATCTGGTCCACCTTGTCAAAGACCTTTGCAAAGTCAAGGAAGACAGTGTCAACATTGTTGCCATCGACAAGGTGGTGAAGAAGCTTGTCGTGGTATGACAGGAGTTGTGATAAGCAGGATCTGCCTTTCCGAAATCCATGTTCTATGCTGTTCATCTGTTTGTTTAGTTTTGTTCTTTTTCTCATTAATATTTTCCTGTCCCTGGATATCTGGGTCCTTCTGCCCCCTTTCCTTTTTCTTTGGGGGATGTATTTTCTGCAAGAATGCAGTAGTTCTGTTGTGATTATCTGCATCATGGCTTCTGGGTCCTGGTTTTGTAATTTTCCGTCCCAATCAATTTGCATCAGAGCATGTTTTAGCTCTTCCCATTTAGCTTCTTCACTGTTGAAGTTGAGAGTTTTGAATCCTGTTTCTTCTTTGTTGTGTTCTTAGCTTTGTTTTGCTTTCTTGCTCTTTACCAATGTTACTGTGATAAAGTTATGGTCTGATAGTTTTGTTTTTTCAGTCCTGCACCCATGTATTATTTCTGGGTTGTTTGTCAGCAACAGGTCGAGGATATTACTTCCCCTGGTTGGTGTGTGTATTTTTTGACTTAGGAAGAGCTGCTCCATGAGGTCCCGTAGTATTTTGACTTGTTCTTGGTCTTCTTGGCTCCCTCCCTCTATGGTCCCTGCTGGCCATGTCATGATGGGAAAGTTGAAGTCCCCCATGATTATTATGTCTGTTGTTGGGGGGAGCAGTGGTTCAATTTTCTGTTGTGCCATTCTGATGATCTCACTGAAGTTTTGTTTGCTGCACAAAGGTGGTCAATAGATGTTTGCGATGATCAGTTTAAGTTTCTTTATATGTAAAAACTTAAACTGGTCGTTGCAAACATCTATCGACCGCCTTTGTGCAGCAAACAAAACTTCAGTGAGATCATCAGAATAGCACAGTTAGTGAGATATTCAATTTTTCTGTGAGACCTTCTTTAGTTTGGTTTAAACAAGATTCTGTTATTTGTCAATATAAGTAAAGGTTTGCTTAGGTTAGGTTGATTTAGAAGATATTACATGTTCTTTATGACCAAAAGTAGGGAGTTGGATGAGCTACAGAGGCAAGACGCAGGCGTAAACAGACGCCATTATGGTGAAGATGTAAAATTTTGCCCATATTCTTTGTATAGATTTTGATCCATTTTGAATGATTTTTACATTAATTTCGGTAAAGATTCATAAGACGGCCCATTCAATATCTCCTTACCTTTATAATGCACTGCAAATTCAACCTCAGATACTTGTTCAGCTCACCTCAAACAGCTATGCCACTGAATTACAGGAAAAAAAAAGTTTTTTTTTTTAAGCTTGTTAGGTTTAGTTAGCTTGTTTAGGTTTTGTTACGTTTAGTTAGGTTTACGTAAGTTTGGTTAGGTTTAGTTAGGTTGTTATGTTATGTTATGATAATTTAGAAGCTATCAAATGTTTTCTATGAATAAAAGTAATGTGTTTTGCAAGGTACAGACGCAATTTCCTTTCGTAGCCACACAACATTCTGGTGAAGATATAAAAATTTACTAAAAAAATTAGCTTTGTTAGCATAACCTTCCCAGAGTTGCAGTTAAATATGCCTAACCAAAACTAACCCAACCAAACCTAACTAAATGTAACGAAATCTAACCAAACCAAAAAAAAAAAAAATCTTATTTTTTTCTGTAAATCAGCCACATAACTGTTTGAGGTGATCTGAACAAGTATCTGAGGTTGAATTTACAGTGCATTTAAAAGGTAAGGAGACATCGAATGGGTCTTCTTACGGATCTTTACCTTAATTAAGATCCTCAAGGGTTATGACAGGGGGTGTGGGGGGGACAGGAAGGCTTCCTCAAACTGAACACCGGGGAAGTCAGGCCCTTCACCAGGGGACACAGCCTTAAGTTAGAAAAACCCAGATAACACACCACGAAAAGAAACGTATTTTTTCACATCAAGAATTATCAACGAGTGGAATGGTCTGCCAAAAGAAATCATAAACAGCAAGAGTATTAATACTTTTAAAAACCGCCAAGACTGGCACGTTTACAATTTAACGAGAAGAGCCCTAGGCTCCCTTGCCTCTTTTGTTATCACTAGGTAAGCTAAGAATCATCAACTATTGGAATGCACTCCCTGAGAGTGTAGTTACTACCCCAACAATAGTCACATTCAAAGTCTAGTACGATAGACACATTAAAACTACTTAAACATACTAGCTGACTAGTCTTTAGAGGTGGGGGACACCACAAGAAGTTTGCTTCTCAATTCATAGGTAATCTGTGGGAATGTGGGGTTCTTGGGAGGGAAGATGAAATACAATGATTTATGTTAAGAACAAGGTGCCAGAATCACTAACATAACCTAACAATGACCTATTGACGAACGCACAATGCACTGATGGTCACAAAAACTAGCATGTAGCTACGAAAGAAAATGGCATCTGGACCTCGCCCAACCCCCGATTTTTAGTCATAGAAGACATTTGATATCTTCTAAATTAACATAACATCAATTAACCAAACCTTAACCTATATTGACAAATAACAAAACTTTGTTCAAAGCAAACCAAACTTTACCTTATTCTCAAAGAGAAGGTCTCATAGAAATAATTGAATATCTCAGGAACTAGGAATTGATGCCGGAAATGTAATTAGGAAAACCATCTTAGAATTCATCTGGTAATGTAAAAATATAACTCAATTCTCTAGAGCATTCAGGTGAAGATGCAAAATTGTATCATTTTTTCTGTTTTATTTTCTTGTACCTGGTGCACCTAAGATAAGAAACTGGGGATATTATCTCATTGTTATTTGCCTACATTTTGATAGGTGAAGTGGAGGAGAACTGCATGGACATTTTTCGAGATACCAGTTTTTTTTCGGACCAAGTAAATAAGAACAAAACACTTCCTCAAGAATCATTCGTTTTATACCCTGAGGGAGAGAGTAGCAAGGGAAGAAGGAAGGACAGGGGAAATAAAAGAAAAACAGCACCTTTCAAAGCACATGTTCCTTATACTAATACCTAATTTTTCCAGCAGCCTCCCCCTCCCATCACCCTAACACAACCCCTCGCTTCACCAGACACAAGAAAACAGTGATGGGCGTCCTGCTGATGCTGGCACGCGCCGGGGTAACACAGCATGCCAGGAACTACAGCAGGATTGTGACACTACTGCGGGAGAAGCCTGTTGATCAGAAAGTGAAAGTTAATGTGAGTAAGTTGTGCGTCTTGTTGGTAATGATGATGGTGATGGTGAGGTATTAGTAATGATTTTAGTTTTCAATGAATATTTTTTTCTCTGTACATATAGGGAAAGTATAAGAACAACAGAATATGATGAATTGATTAGAAAAGGAAATTGATGAATAGTAACAATCATAATAATAAAAAAAAGTTGAAAAGATAGTTTGAACAAAGTTATCATTTCTTGTACTAATATAGAGATGTTTCCTGTCCTCCGTCCCTTTGAATCATTTAGACAAGTCCTAACTTTACCAAATCATCTTCATAACTAAACTTACTTCTTACCTACTTACCCATAACCTAATTATACCTACTAATAACCTAACTTTGCCTCGCTGTTACTTAACTTACATTGACTTAATCCATTCTTGCATATGCGAAAACCTAACCTTACAGCCTAGATTCACCTATCCATGACCTAACTTGACCTAACGACCTACCCTTTTGTTACCTCTGTATGACTTTCCCTAACATAACTTTACTCTCACCAACCTTTACCTTAACTATCTACCTCCACACACACCTGGTTCAAACGAATCCCTCTCCCTCCTCTCCACAGGGCTGGGTAAAGGCAGTTCGACGCCAGAAGGAACGTAGCTTTATAGATCTTGATGATGGCTCCTCTGTTAAGAAATTGCAGGTGAGATTATGAAAGTGTTAACCTGTGTATGATATATATATATATATATATATATATATATATATATATATATATATATATATATATATATATATATATATATATATATCCATTGATCCCTTGAAGCAGAAGTGAGCTGTAGGATGAGAGAAGGAGCTAATATTTTGTGATCCCTGAGAGGAGTTAGGAGAAAGAACAGCCTGTTTATGGAGGCAATGATAGGAATGTTTAAGGGAAGTACATATTGAGAGTGAATGCAAGAGAATAGAAGAGAATAGTGTTTGTGGACAATTACAGGCATTAAATGGTTTCATTCAGTGAGGAACAATACAGATGCATGTATGTATATGTGTTACGGAAATTATACAAGAAATCATGGAAAAAAAAAGAGAGGTAAATGAAAAACATTCTTAGAAGATAGAAAAATAATAGAAATAACACAATGCAGTAAGAAGTGTAAATGTGTGTGAAGTTTTGTCAAATCTTAAGTGTACTGTGACGGTTTGCTTGATTTCTTAAGTCATCCATTTCATTCCTATAACATTGTATTCATTTCTTACATTCTCCTTTCATCTCAGAGCCACCCCGCATTTTTGGAAGATTACTAGCAAGCTACTACATGAAAACAAAACAAAGAGAAAATAAACAAAAAAAACAATTCATACCTTCCCATATGCAGGTGTGTTTGTGATTGACAAGAGGTCCGACAGGTGTGTTCCATCGACAGGTAGTGATGCCGTCCATCCTCCGTCCCCCAGGGCTGAGTTATCATGCTGCTGTGAGGGTTGAGGGGGTGCTGCGGGCCTCTTCACACCCTGCACAGGAGGTGGAGCTGCTGGCAGAGAAAATGGAGGTATTGAAGCTAGAGAAAGTGGGAATAATAGTAATAGTAGTGTTGGTGTTGATGTAAAATTATTCATATAATTTTTTTTGTCTCACTCTCTCTCCCTCCCCCAGATGGTATCAAGAGTGGAGGGGGAGGAGTACCCCTTCAAGGCCCGGCAGATACACACACCAGATTACCTTCGGGCGTATCCACACCTGCGACCAAGGACCAACACCTTTGCTGCCATGCTCAGAGTGCGATCACAGGTGTGTGTGTGTGTTTTATTCACATTGGTCTGGAGGATCACACACTAGACTCGTGATCGTCAGCCATTACCATCCCCGAAAGAGGTCAGAACTCATAGAGATGGATCTATGGGTAAGGCTGAGACCTCTCTCACATCACACACACCCATCTCCTTGCTCAAGGGGGACAGTAGTCATGACCTGGCAGTGAAAAATACTTAGTGACCTGAACAGGGTTCAAACCCACGCCTTGATAGGTGGCAGGCAGGGATGTTCCACTGGACCACTGGAGCGATGATGTGTGTGTTTGTAGCTATTTTTCTACTTTATTTTCTGCTTATCTTTATATGGGTCTTTATATTTATCCATATATCTGTTTATCTGTAAACCAATCAAAAGATTAGTATTATACCATTATCTGAGAGAGAAAGAGAGAGAGAGAGAGAAATAGAAAGAGTAAGAGAGAAAAAGAGAGAGAGAGAGAGTGTGTAGTGGTTAGCACGCTCGGCTCACAACTGAGATGTTCTGAGTTTGAATCCCAGGTTGGGTGAAGACAAGATGGGTTTGTCTTCTTAAACGCTGTAACCCCTGCTCACCCAATAGTAGAATAGATACGGGAGTAAGCCGAGGGTTTGTGACCTTACAATCCCGGCAAGTGGAAATCCTATCATCCTGTGTGTGTGTCTGTGTGTGTGTGTGCAGGACCATAAAGGAAATAAGTCTACGGACTTTCTTGTGATATCCTGGGAAGTATATCTTCCAAATCTTGGGTTGAGCTTTGGGAAGGTGACATTTAAGGATGTCACCTTTAGCTCTCAAAATATTCCATGTAATGCCAAAATATCTAGTATAAATAAAAAGAATAAAAGAGAGAGAGAGAGAGAGCGCCACATCACCTCCCCACCAATTATCCATTTGTCCTCTTTGTCCTCCAAGGCTAAACTGTCGATCCAAGAATATTTTGACCGGAAAGGATTCACCTGTGTCGACGCACCTATTCTGACCACTAACGACTGCGAGGGGGGCGGGGAGGTCTTCAACGTACAGGTGAGACAGACACACACACACACACACACACACACACACACACACACACACACACACACACTTGGAATGGACTGAAGGAAGAGGTGATAATGGCAAAGAATGTACATCAACTGAAGGAAAAACTGGACAAATATAAAAATGGAGACAGGACCACAAGAGTGTAGGTCAGGCCCTGTATACTATAACTAAGTAAATACACACACACACACACACACACACACACACACACACACACACACACACACACACACACACACACATAGACATAGACAAACATAGATGCACATCAATAGTTTTTTTTGTTTGCTAGTTGAAAGTTGATGTTTGTAAGTAAGTAGATGATGAATAGGGAGATATTATACAATTACACATTTGTTTATTTGTTTATTTAGAGTGTTTGTTGATTTATCTATATCATTCTATCAGGGATGGGGTCAAATACAACCTCCCAAATACAAATATATAACCAAATATGAGACTTTTAAAATGGACAACTACTGATACACGGACAAATACGCTATTATAAAAATCTTCAAATACAAATAAAATACAAATACGAAAGCCTCAAATACAAATAAAATACAAATGCAGAATTTAGTGTATTTACAAATATTGTTAGCAAATACACCTAAATACAAATACAGTATTACAATTATTCTAAACTATTAAAGATTATGGTCCAAGTCTTGTGAATCTGCGTAATATTAACAGGCCTATGTAATTCTAGCTTCATACCATAAAGGAGACTCTTGAGGCCACATATAGGTCTGAGAAAACTCTAATGGGCCCCATCTTGAAATATTGGCCGAGTATATACTTTAAATTTATTAAATTATATATATGTGTATTTGACTATGTGAGCAAATACGTCAAATATCATGCTCCAAATACAAATAAAATACAAATACCCATTTGGGCGTATTTACAAATACGTATTTGTATTTGACCCCATCCCTGCTATTTATCCATCATCCATGTATCCATTCATTTATCTGTCCATATCCATTTATTCAGTCATCTATCTATCCATGTGTCTATTTATCTATCTAATGATTTATCTATATCCATCTATCTTTTCCCTCACTCATCACCACCACCACCATCACCACCTCATCATCATCAGCAGCACACATCAGGTCAGCCCAGCAAAGGGAAGAGCGGCTCCCAAGATGGCTACTTCAGCCAGCCCACACACCTTACTGTGTCCGCCCAACTTCACCTGGAGGCTGCGGCAAGGTGAGGAGGAGGAGGAAGAGGTCAATTATGAATAAAAATGAATACTATATAAATATCTCTCCAGTCCTTCACTTTTCTTTCCTGTTTCTCTCTTTTCTTTTCTTCATCCATATCATTAATATCTCCAGTCCTTTACTTTTCTCTCTTGTTACTCTCTTTCCTCCTTCCCTATCCTCCATATCACTCTTTCTCTTTTACTCTCTTAACCATATAAATTTCTCCAATATCTCTCTAGTCCCTTACTTTCCTCTCTTGTTCCTTTCTTTCCTTCATCTCCTTCTCTCCCTTCTCTCTCTGTTAACTGTCTCTACCTCCCCTTCACAGCTGCCTTTCCAAAGTGTACACCTTCAACCCAGCATTCCGGGCAGAGAACTCACAAACGAGGAGACATTTGGCGGAGTTCTGGATGGTGGAGGGTGAGGAGGCCTTCTTGGGTGGTGAAGAGGGACTGTGGGGGGTGGCAGAGAGGGTGGAGGAGCTGGTGAAGGTGTGTGTTGGGGAGGTGTTGGAGAAGAGGGAAGAAGAAGTAGCATTGCACTGGAAGAAAAGTGAAGAGAAGGAGGTAAGTTTGTGTGTGTGTGTGTGTGTATGTATGGTGGTAATTGTAATAGTAGTAGGAGTAGTAGTAAGAGGAGGAGGAGGAGGTAGAGAAGTAAAGTAGAGTTAGTAGTAGTAGGAGTAGTAGTAATGATAGTGAGTAGAAGAGAAGTAAAGCAGTTGTAGGAGTAGTGTTAATAGTAGTAGTAATAGAAGCAGTAGTATTAGTAGTAGCAGCAGTAGTTTAAGAGGAAGAGGAGAAGTAAATTCGTAGTAGAAGTAATAGCAGTAGTAGTAGTAGTAGCAGCAGCAGCAGCAGTAGTAGTAGCAATAGTAGCAGCAGCAGCAGTAGTAGTAGTAGTAGTAGTAGTAGCAATAGTAGCAGCAGCAGCAGTAGTAGTAATAGCAGTAGTAGTTTAAGAGGAAGAGGAGAAGTAAAGTAGTAGTAGAAGTAGTAAGAGGAAGAGGAGAGGTAAAGTAGTAGTAGAAGTAGTAGTAATGAGAAGCTGTTTATATATGTTAACTTTTTTATCTTCCTTGTTCAATGAATAGATATCCATCTATCTATATACCTAGCTAGTATTTTTCTTAAAGGGGGATGGCCGAGGCAAAGCGTTTATGACCACCAGGGAATACAGTGGTATTCCTACAGTCCCTCACAGAACTTGTACATATATATATATATATATATATATATATATATATATATATATATATATATATATATATATATATATATAATATATATATATATATATATATATATATATATATATATATAATATATATATATATATATATATATATATATATATATATATATATATATATATATAAATACTCACTCTCTCTCTCTCTCTCTCTCTCTCTCTCTCTCTCTCTCTCTCTCTCTCTCTCTCTCTCTCTCTCTCTCTCTCTCTCTCTCTCTCTCTCTCTCTCTCTCTCTCACAGGCAGCCATCAAACACACCCTCACCGACCCATTCGTGCGCATGACACACCCAGAAGCAGTGGACACCCTCACCAGGCACTCCCATCGCATGACCTGCCCGCCCCCCAAGCCGGGTCATGACCTTGGAAGGGAGCATGAGGTGTTTTTGACCTCACACGCTGGAGGACGACCTGTTCTGGTGACACACTGGCCCAGGGAAGTCAAGGCATTCTATATGGCAACACTGGAAGGTCAGCCAGATGTGGTGAGTGTGTGTATGTGTGTATATATATATATGTGTGTGTGTGTTCTTAGTAGTTTTACACACATAGACAAAATTGGAATGTATATTGATATCCATTTCTTTCTCTTTTACTCTCTCCATCTCTCTTTACTTGTTCTCCTATCCTTCCCTCCCCCAGGCCCTCGCCCTTGACCTCCTCCTCCCAGACGTTGGAGAAGTAGCAGGTGGAGGTGTGCGTGAGCCCTCCCCCACCACGCTGCTCCACCGCCTCCCCCACCACACGCAGGACAGTCTAGGCTGGTACCTGGACATGCGCAGGCTGGGGGGGGCGCCTCCTACAGCAGGGTTTGGCTTAGGGTTTGAAAGGCTGGTCCAGTTCATACTTGGTGTTCAGAATATTAAAGATGTGATACCCTTTCCTCGCTGGGGTGGCCACTGTATGTGTTAATGTGTGTGTGTGTGTGTGTGTTATGTGGCCTTTCTTTTCTACTTTTCTCTCTCTCTCTCTCTCTCTCTCTCTCTCTCTCTCTCTCTCTCTCTCTCTCTCTCTCTCTCTCTCTCTCTCTCTCTCTCTCTCTCTCTCTCTCTCTCTCTCTCTCTCTCTCTCTCTCTCTCTCTCTCTCTCAAAAGTATAATTAATTTCAAGGATACGAAGTGAATTTCCTTGTTTCTTGATGGTGATGTAAATATATAGATAAACTAGTAAATATATTGTATGTATTGTATATCACTATTTTATATTACTATCCTTACATCATCATTAGTGTTGTTATTACTACTAAACCTATTATTATTATTATTATTATTATCATCCCTGTGGTGAGGGCTGCAAGAAAACTATCAGTGTTTTATCTGCAGATCATAAAAAGCAATGAAAAGGGATGGAACGAGGGGAGGGGAGAGTAGTCTCCCTAAACCCTAAATGCCTTGTCTTAGCTAACCCCTCTTAGTAGGGATATAAGTCAGGTATATATATAGATGGATTATTACTGTATTGTTATTATTATTGGTTTGATACTAGATATGTGTACCTATATTGTATTGATAAATTTTATAATCTCTCTCTCTCTCTCTCTCTCTCTCTCTCTCTCTCTCTCTCTCTCTCTCTCTCTCTCTCTCTCTCTCTCTCTCTCTCTCTCTCTCTCTCTCTCTCTCTCTCTCTCAATGATATTCTCGTATTTATTTTTCTCATTAATTTGCTTTGTTTTCTTCAATTATACCAGCTCTTTGGTAACAATTAGAAGTGGGTGGAAGAAGTTCAATTAGTTATTCCCTCTAAAACAATAACACTTATTATACATGAAAGGCAGATTGTGTGTCATGGGTGAGAAATACAATACTTTGTGATCGCGAAACTTGCCCTGTTCAAGATAATGATGTCATGAGGCTGGAGTGTGCTGAAAAGAGTATGGTGAGGTGACTACAACACTGCTATGAGTTATGCCTTCAATTAGGAAATAATTCAGAAAAAGATCTAGAATTAAGAGCTTGAATGAAACAATAAGGAGAGGCAAATCAGGGTGACTACCGTATGTAGATAAAGGATAAAGACACTAAGGTCAATTACTAAATATAATAATTAAATAAAGAAGCTCTTCTCTCCCTTGCTTTCTGGCATATTGATATGTTTCAATTATTGAAATCATAATTTATTTCCCATTCCTTCTCTTCTTTCCTCTCCTTGCAATATCTTTCTAGTGGTAGTACAGTCGGCCCCCCAAGGATAAGCTCAATGTAGTCGGTGCCCCTTGCACACCCTTGGAAGTTGATAACTTATGGAAAATTCACTGATGTAGTCCGGGACTCTTAAAAGACTTACCCTTTTTTCACCCAATAACCCCCGAAATACATTATATAATTGTAAGATTAAACGAGTACTTACCAAATATGAAGTTTGATCGTAATTTCACGAACATTTAACGACGTCACAGTGGTGCACAATGAGACGCTCCTCCACCATTCCACCATCAGTCCGTTTAGAGAGTAGGATTTAGGAAGCAGCCACCAACTACCGCTGAGAACTCATGCCCCAAAGTGAGCTCCGTGAATAGATAGGGCAGGGAGGAAGGGCATTGTGACGTCGTTAAATGTTCGTGAAATTACGATCAAACTTCATACTTGGTAAGTACTCATTTAATCTTACAATTTCACGTCACGATATTTAACTGACGTCACAGCGGTACCCATTGAGAGCTTTAGAGAGATTCCTAAAACCTACCAAATCACACAAATTTCAGAAATAGTCAGTATGGAGCCACAAAAAAGAAAATCCATAGGAACAAAGTAAAGCACAACACTGTAATTCAGAAGATAGAAAACATTAACAATTATCAAAAAAATAGTGAAACACAGTCCCACAGGAACATGGAAAGAAAAATCACCCATCACCCATACCTAAAATGGGGTCAAAGAACCGTCACATTAAACCCTGAGCAGAGGAAAATGCCAAACATTATATGACAAAATTGCCCTCGCAAACTGTCCATGCTGAGCGATGGGCTTCCGGTAGTGTTGCGTAAAGGTCGACTTCCTGGCCCAATCAATGGTGGAGACACTCGTGAATAACGGCAAAACCAGGGCCGCCTTGCTGGACGATGCAGACCTAGTCGAATGGGGAGAAAATATAGTAAGGTCAATGCCAGCAGCCCCCATCACATCTCTCACCCAACGACGCAAAGTATCACGAGAAGCCAACCGTAGTGGAGGTCGTGTCGTTAAGAAAAAAAAACGTAAGCGCTCCTCGGAAGGTCGTTGTCCTATCAAGATATTGCTCAATGGTGTGCACAACGCATAAGCAGTTGTCATGCGGGTAAGCCTCAAAGACCACCCTTGACAATCCCAAAAACAACCTGAGTCTCAGAGACAAACAAATTTCTTGTGTCCAGCAAATGCAAGGTCTGGCTACGTTGGCCAGTCAACAAGAATGACCAATTTTATGGATAACTGAGGAAAGGACAAATCCTCCGTGGGACCCAGACTGCAGATATTAATCCAGAACTAGTTGAGGATCCCAAGTCATGAAACGGGAAACTAAAGGATGTTGTCCCACAGGACGTCCATCAAAAGTAGCAATTGCAGAGATGCCAGACCGAATAGTGTTCGTAGAGCTGTACCCACGGCCTGTCCCCCGTTTAAATTCTGACAAAAGATAGTCCAGAATGACATACACAGGTGGTAGAAACGGATCCATTTCCCTGCCGAGGCAAAAAAACAACCAATTGTTGATAAGCAGCCCATATTGAGCCTTAGTGCTAGATCTCCAGGACCGAAGGATAAACTGGGCAACCTCTGTCCAAAGGCCTCGACGCGTGAACGCTGCCCGGAGAGCACCATCGCTGTCAAGAACAACCCCCGAGCCCAAGGGTGTGCAAGAGTTAGCTTTTGCGGAAAAAGCAGAGGACAGCGTGGAAGCAAGACTGGATCGGCTGTCAATATTTGAAGGGTCACCGGAAATCACACCTGAGTTGGCCACCGTGGGAGAATCATCAGCGCCGTCGCCCCGTAGTCCTGCAGTTTCCGGAGAGCCCTGGATATCATACTGAAAGTGGAAAGCATATAAACTCTTCCCACCCCAATCCAAGGTAAAGGCATTAATGCACATAGCAGATGGGTCTGGCCTCCAAGAAACATAGTCAGGTAACTGAGCATTTATCTGTGTAGCAAAAAGATCGATATCAGGAGTATAAAAACGCTGACAAACCATCCTGAAAATACACGGCTGTAACATCCTCTCACCATCCATCCTACTGACTCTAGACTCTGTGTCTGCTGTCACATTGTAAAAACCTTGTACATGCTGTGCCAACAAAATAATATCCCTAGAAGCAGCCCACTCAAAAAACTGTTCTGTAAAAGCATGAAGTGTAGGTCGTGTGCTACCACAACGATCAATACATGCAACCGCAGTGGTGTTGTCCGAGCGAAGCCTAATATGAGCCATTCTTATCCCGACAAAGTGACTGCAAGCCCAACAGAATGGCCCTTAATTCCAAAGAGTTTAAATGATTCAGCTCCTTGTGGGCCCCGTGACCTCCAGTTGTAAACTCCCCCATCGAAGCACCCCAGCCAGTCAGGCAGGCATCTGTAAACAGCTAACATGTTGGAGAAGAAGAGCAGAGCGACCTTTCCTGAAAAACTACATTAGTCACTCACCAAGTGACTAATTCCCGGGCATGAGCATCTCAAACAACGCAGGAATTATAATTGCCATAGGACCGAGAGAGATCCCTGATACGAATAATCTCCAGGTACCTGTAACAGAGAGGAGCTAACTCTACAGCAGGGCCAGAAGCCACCGCCAAACCAATAAAAGAGGACAAGTCTTGTAAGATGATAGC
This sequence comes from Cancer borealis, assembly GCA_036785275.1. Classification (NCBI taxonomy): domain Eukaryota; kingdom Metazoa; phylum Arthropoda; class Malacostraca; order Decapoda; family Cancridae; genus Cancer; species Cancer borealis. Next base: position 45,432 of record JAXIVD010001363.1, on the reverse strand, counting down.
TCTGTTCAGGAGGAGCAAATCTTTTTCCCTGATGCGTTCCCTCCTACAGGAGGCAAAGTCAAGGAAACAGAGTCTAGAACCACATTAAGGAATGTAACCCTCTGGGTAGGCTCCAGGACCGACTTCCGCACATTGATGGTGAGACCCAGAGAATGAAAGAAGTGCAAGGCATAGCCCACCTGGGCCCGCAAGGCCTCTACCGATGAAGCAATAAAAAGACAGTCATCTAAATAACAAACCACAACCATTCCAAGGGACCGAAGGTGGGAGAGGACAGGCTTCAGTAACTTTGTAAAGGTGCGAGGAGCAGAAGATAACCCCTGAGGGAGACAAGTAAATCTAAAAGCGCGGCCCTTCCACCAAAACTGAAGCCACTTCCTATCCTCAGGCCTAACATAAACTGAATAATAGACGTCCTTGAAATCAACTGTAACAAAAAAACAGTTAGGGAGGATTAAAGGAATCACATCCTTCAGAGTGTCCATCTTAAAAAAAGAATATAAGGCACATGCACATTAAGGTCCATCAAGTTTAGGATAACCCTCGCCAGCCCGAACCGGCTTTATGATGGGAAACAAAACCGTGATCTTCAGTTAAACAAAGCTCCACTATTGACTGTTTGAGGAACTGATATAAGGCATCGTTCAGGGTCTGATCATCTGCCCGAGACAGGGCGAGAGGACGTGGAGGCACAGTGTAAAAATTTTCCCTTCACCACATCATGAATCCAAGGATCCTGCATGAGACCCCCACAGTAGGTTAGCAGAGAAAATCTTACACCCTCTAAAGTTATCAGGTGTATTAACTAAAGGAGGAAACCCGGAACTCACTGTAGAGGTTACTGCAGCTTCGGCCGATGCTTCCCCCTACCCTGGAGAGGCTGCTGGCCTAAAAAAGGCCGGGACTGGAAGTAACACTTGCCAACGTACTAATGTGGCAAGAAAGCAACAGCTGCTTTCATTCCTAGGTCAGGTCACTTTGGGAAACACTTTTGAGTGTATCTAACACATCACTTTCCCTCACTAGCACAAGTTACTTAGGTGTTTTTACAGTGTTACACCCGTCTCATTAAGAAGGTCACCTAGGTGTTAAATGGTGTGTTTTGCACATATAACACACTCATCTATTGCTTTTCTGTCACAATGACTTCGTTCATCAGATGTAAATTGTTACTTACTTGTTACTTGTTGTCGTTATTTAACAGGTCCCACTCAGCCAATGGCGCTCTGCAGGACCGTTCACATATGATTTTATCAAAGAGCATATGAATCACGAACAGTCATGTCATCAAGGTTGTAGCACTCAGAGAATAAGTATCTCTTTATTGTGTTAACAACTGATCACGGAGGCCGACCTAACCCTCACCGTTACGTTAATTTTTTATAGTTTAGGTTAAGTTAGATAAAAAGTGAAGTTGGAAAGTCTGAATCAAGCAACACAAGAACAATGTCGGGCTCGGCGGGTGTAACACTGTAAATTTACCATTATTTTCATGTTAATGAGCCCCAGCACTGTGTTGGGAGTGCCACCATAATGATGTTGCAGAGTGCCATCGTAATGGTGCAACAGTGTCACCGTAATAGTGCAGCAGTAATGGACACAGATATACAAGTTACTAACACCCTCTCCAGGCACGGGAGAGCGTTCAGCTGACGTGAGGGCCTAACACGTGAAGGCGGAGAAGCGCAAGCTGGAGGAGGGAGTGTGGAAATATCTACCAAAAACCGACTCCTCTTAGCAGACTTATCTAAGTCGTCCTTCTCCAAGCTCCCACGCTTCTTGCTACTCGAGGACGAAGAAGAGGGACGCCTCACGCCTGGGTGGCGACGTTAAACTGCGCAACCAGAGAGACAGAGAGGGTCAGATAAACACCATATGTTGTCTCCTAGGCGGTAGGAATCAATCCACAGCTCCAAACTGCATAGTAAATAATACATATGTCAGTAAAAGCATCTGTAGATCCAGATATATTTCACCCACAGTCAACTTAGGACTGTATAGGTATAGGAGAAAGCTTCCCAGGCAAACTTCAACCAGGGAGAAGCGAAGCAGCTGACGTGTTCTTGACTGTGGGGAGGTAGAATGTGAACTGATGGTGGGGGAGCGTCTCATTGGGTACCGCTGTGACGTCAGTTAAATATCGTGACGTGAAATTAAAGAATATGCAGTACATGTACAGTCCCCTGGAATCTCTACATGACTCTCTAACCTTAACACTGATCGCAGGGAGAGTATACCAGGCTCTTCTTAACCAAAATACCGAATCAGGCGACATATGTCACCTCCTTTTTCATGGGATCTGTCATTGGCTGACCTCCAGTGACCCGTTCTTCATCTTAATCCTCAAATAATCTCTCTCTCTCTCTCTCTCTCTCTCTCTCTCTCTCTCTCTCTCTCTCTCTCTCTCTCTCTCTCTCTCTCTCAATAATTCTAACTTTTATTTGTATTCAAAAAGTTAATAGAAATAAACTTATAAGACATAATTTAAATATACAAATAGGTGTGTGTGTGTGTGTGTGTGTGTGTGTGTGAGAGAGAGAGAGAGAGAGAGAGAGAGAGAGAGAGAGAGAGAGAGAGAGAGAGAGAGAGAGAGAGAGAAGTGAAAGGTATAGGTGTGTGAGGATTGCTCCCATGGGAATGCGACATGGTAAATAGCCTAAGGTTACACACGTCCAGAAGCGATATCCTTGACTAGAGCTGTAGATGAGAGAGGGATGGGACACTTGGTGGGAAGAATGATCATAATAATCATAATAATAATAATTATTATTATAATATCAATAATACTAATAATGATAAAGAAAATGATAACAATAATGATAATAATAATGATATTAATAATAATAAATAAATAAATTTATATTGATAATAGTAAAAATAATAATAATAATAATGACTATTGATAACAATAATAGTTATATCAATAATAATTATTGATAGAAACAATAACAATGCTACTACTACTACTATAAATAATAATAATGCTCGCTCTCTCTCTCTCTCTCTCTCTCTCTCTCTCTCTCTCTCTCTCTCTCTCTCTCTCTCTCTCTCTCTCTCTCTCTCTCTCTCTCTCTCTCTCTCTCTCTCTCTCTCTCTCTCTCTTAATCCCATGGCGAGGCACCCTTGGGAATTAAGGTGTGTGTGTGTGTGTGGATACATAAAACATATATTAGGGAATTTACTTATGATTTTCCTCTTACTTCTTTAATTTTTCTATTACTCTCTCTCTCTCTCTCTCTCTCTCTCTCTCTCTCTCTCTCTCTCTCTCTCTCTCTCTCTCTCTCTCTCTCTCTCTCTCTCTCTCTCTCTCTCTCTCTCTCTCTCTCTCTCTCTCTCTCTCTCTCTCTCTTTATTTAAACAAAGTTAAAATAACACATGTATGGTATTAACTTAAATATACCAATATAAATGTACATATACATATACATATGGTGTTTACTTAAATATACAGGTATAAATATACAAATACATATACATAGACACGAGGCTGGCTAAAGAGGCCTTCCTTCGGGAGAGCTTCCATTTGAGAGCCAGCTTTTTTTTTTTTTTTTTTTTTTTTTTTTTTTTTTTTTTTTTTTTTTTAAGGCACTTAAGGAGGTTGTGTGCGACACCACGAGTGGGCCGCTGCCTTCACTTGCTGAGTTGTCATTGCCTGGACTGGAACGTCAGCTGTGAAGGCATTCCACAGTTTTGCTGTGGCTCAGGTGAAGGCCCGTTGACAGCTGGCTGTGTGGGTCCGCGGGACATCCAGGAGATCACTTGACACCACCGTCCTCGTGATGTGCTGGTATCTCCTCCATGGAACCCTCAGGGCTGTCAAGTGCGGTGTGTGCTGCATCTGTGCCTTATGCAACACTATGAGGACACCAACTCTTCTCCGGTGCTCCAGGCTGTCCAAATGACAGGCGGGACCGGGAGTGTCGTGTTGTTGCTGGTGTTGCTGTTGTGGCTGTAGTTGTTGCCACAGTCCTTGTCAAGGATCTTTCTGTATAAGATCCTTGGTCCTTGCTGTAGCTGCTGCTGCTGCTGTTGCTGCCGCCGACGCTGCTGTCGCTGCCCCTGATGGTGGGGTTGTGACTGTTGTGACTGCTGCTGGTCACGGACTTGCTGTATGAGGCGCTCTGCTCGCCTCTGAACCTTGTCCAGCAGCGTGAGATGACCCTGGGCGCTACTCATCCAGGCGAGAGGACTATACTCCATGATGGGCATCACTTAAGCTTTGTACAGTCTCAGGAGGCCATCAGCGTCGAGCAGGTGTCTCACACGACGCAGGAGTGTCACCCTCAGAGAGGCCCTGTGCGACACAGTCTCCAGGTGGCGCTGAAAGCTGAGATTTGAGTCAACCTCCAATCTCAGGATGTTGATGGAGTCCTTGATTGCAAGGGTGTCGGCCCCGAATCTCAGCTTTCCCTCCAGCAGCTTCAAGTTCTCCCTCGAACGTGATATTACCATGGCCTGGGTCTTCTCAGCAGCAAATTTGACTTGTCACTTTCTATCCCAGGCCAGGATGTCATCAAGTTGGCGGTTGGTGGCCTCTATCACGTTCGCAGCCTCGTGCCTGTTGAAGGAATGGAAGAGGGTGCAGTCGCCGGCATAGGCCGATACCACTGGGAGGCTCTGAAGGAGGTCATTCAGACATATGTTCCACAGGATAGGGCCCAGAACCGAGCCCTGTGGAACAGAAGCCTCCACTGGGTATGTGGCAGACGTGCACCCGTTTACCGCCACTTTAAGACTCCTGCCTTGCAAGTAGCTCGAGAACAGCGCTAACAGGTGCCCCGATATGCCGAGCTGTTCGAGTTTAGCAAGAAGGCCCTTGTGCCAGACAACATCAAAAGCCCCTGCAATGTCCAACGCTATCACAAGCGAGGGACGGCTGGAGTCAAGGGAATCCTGCCATGCCTTGGTGAGCAGGAGAAGCAGGTCTGAGGCTGAGCGACCCTTTCTGAACCCGTACTGTCTTGTGGACATGAGGTGATGCTCCTCCAAGTGGTGGGTTAGTTATTCAGCTATCACCCTTTCAAGGATCTTGCTGACTACTGACAAGAGGGAGATAGGACGGTAATTGGCCGGATCCGTCCTGTCTTTCTTCTTGTGTACGGGTGAGACACGGACATCCTTCCACGGGGCTGGCCAGGTGCCAGTCTGGAGGCATTGCTGGAAGATGTGCGTGAGGGGACCTGCAAGCTCTTCAGCACAGTGCTTCAGCAGGAAGGGACTCACACCGTCAGGTCCAGGGGTCTCTCTCTCTCTCTCTCTCTCTCTCTCTCTCTCTCTCTCTCTCTCTCTCTCTCTCTCTCTCTCTCTCTCTCTCTCTCTCTCTCTCTCTCGCTCTGTGAGTGTGTGTGTGTGTGTGTGTGTGTGTGTGTGTGTGTGTGTGTGTGTGTGTGTGTGTGTATGTGTATTTGTCGATACATAAAACATATATTTTTTAATTTACTTATGATGCTAACAGTTTTCCTTTTACTTTCTCTTTCATTTTTTTTTTCTCTCTCTCTCTCTCTCTCTCTCTCTCTCTCTCTCTCTCTCTCTCTCTCTCTCTCTCTCTCTCTCTCTCTCTCTCTCTCTCTCTCTCTCTCTCTCTCTCTCTCTCTCTCTCTCTCTCTCTGAATAATTCTAACATTTATTCATATTTAAGAGGCGGATAAAAATATATTTATAAGACATAATCTAAATATACAAATAGGTATATGTGTGTGTGTGTGTGTGTGTGTGTGTGTGTGTGTGTGTGTGTATTCACTGTCACAGTCTGCTGCTGGTCTCTCTCGAGACAGCCGGCCGTCCCCCTATGGAAAGAGCTCAGAGCTCATAGTGACCAATCTTTGGGTTGGACCGAGACCACTCACACACAACACACCGGGACAACGAGATCACAACCCCTCCACTTACATCCCGTGCCTACTCACTGCTAGGTGAACAGGGGCTACACGTGAAAGGAGACTCACCCAAATAATATCCGTCCGCCCAGGGGATCGAACCCTGGTCCCTCGGTTGTGAGCCGAGTGCGCTAACCACTACGCTAGCGGACCGTGTGTGTGTGAGAGAGAGAGAGAGAGAGAGAGAGAGAGAGAGAGAGAGAGAGAGAGAGAGAGAATTATTATTTGAGGATTAAGATGAAGGACGGATCACTTTAGTCAACCAATAACAGATCCCATGAAAATGGAGGTGACATATGTCGCCTGATTCGATATTTTGGTTAGGAAGTGCCTGGTATACTCTCCCTGCGATCAGTGTTAGGTTAGAGAAAACCTTGTATAGATTCCAGGTGATAGATAACAGATAAATACTGTACTGGCGGAAGCCATTACAGTATCTAGCATGGAGGAGGAGGAATCCCACATCAGAGAGAGAGAGAGAGATGTCATCACAACATGGCCGCTCGACAAAAACTGAATTTCTTTGCATATTTTCCACGCCTTATACAGGCGTGAGAAGAATACAAAGAAAATCAGCGTACTTGAAAAGAAAGAACTAGTAACATCGATGAAAATCTCCGTGTGTTGCACTTTCTTCTTATTCACATCTATGGAAGGATAGAGAAACTTTAACATCAAGGTAGACGGGACCTACGAAACGATACAAACCATAATAGATCACAAGAAGAAGAAGAAGAATTTCACATATGAAGCTTTAGGATGTTGAGTTCTTTAAAGGAGATGAAAGGAGGGAAAGAAAGACGAATGGTGGAGAGAGAGAGAGAGAGAGAGAGAGAGAGAGAGAGAGAGAGAGAGAGAGAGAGAGAGAGAGAGAGAGAGAGAGAGAACTGACGTCATTACAACATGGCCACTCGACAAAAGCACAGAGTTCCGTCACCGCACCCTTTGAATTTTTCGCACATTTTGAATATAAGTGCCGAACCGGTACTGTCCGCTCCCTTTGAGTGCGTACCCTTGGGGGGCCGACTAGTAGTAGTTGTTGTTGAGTATAGGCTTGGTAATAGTTTAATATGCATTATTGAGGTGAGGGGAGTGGGTCGAGGTGAGAGAGTTGAGAGGGTTGAGGTGAGAGAGTTGAGTGGGTCAAGGTGAGAAGGTGAGTGGGTCGAGATGAGAGGGTAAGTGGGTCGAGGTGAGAGGGCGAGTGGGTCGAGTCGAGGTGAGAGGATGAGTGAGTCGAGGTGAGAGGGCGAGTGGGTCGATCGACCCACTCACCTTCTCACGTCGACCCACTCACCTTCTCACGTCGACCCACTCAATCCCTCACCTCGACCCACTCACCCCGTCATCTCGATCTACTCACCCTCTCACCTCGACCCACTCACCTTCTCACCTCGACCCATTCACCCTCTCACCTCGGGGTGGGAGGATGAGGAGGTGAGTGGGTCGAGATGAGAGGGCGCCTGGTCGAGGTGAGAGGGTGAGTGGGTCGAGGTGAGAGGGTGAGTGGGTCGAGATGAGGTGAGTGAGTGGTTCAATGTGAGAGAACCTCCTGGAGACACTTACATCCATATTTAAGCTAGTGCTGAGGATGACTTTCATATAATTTTCGTGAAAGCTGAAAATCTGTTAGAACAAATACAAGTGCTACGGTAGTCACCGGGCAGTGTGCAAAGCAAACCAAGAGATCAAATCCAGGATCACACCAACCTGAATCTTACTTTAGGATGTCAGTTTTCTTACCATACTTGGACCATCTTTCAATTTCCCCATGCAGGTCTGTCAGCGTTCCAGGCAGATCTTTATATAATTCAGCGGCTTCCTTCAACTGATCCAATGTAGTTTTGTTAACATATTTTGGAATAAGATAGCTATACTTGTTGTAGCAGTTATATAACTGCTACAACAAGTATAATTACGTGAACGATTCAGCACTCACGCCCAGACAGCTCCACGCCTGCAATATCTTATTCCAAAATATGTTAACAAAACTACATTGGATCAGTTTAAGGAAGCCGCTGAATTATATAAAGATCTGCCTGGAACGCTGACAGACCTGCATGGGGAAATTGAAAGATGGTGCCATAAATGGAGCACAGAAAGTGTGAGTCGTGTGAGTAATGAGAGAATCCCAGCAACATGCTCAAGTCCTGCCACTTGAAAGCCTTGGTGTGTTTTATCACATCTTCCAACTCGTTAAAGTTCTTTTTACTTTTCCGGTCACATCAACATTAGTTGAACGTAGTTTCAGCTGCCTGAGAAAATTAAAAACATACCTCAGGTCAGCAATGCACGAAGAAAGATTGTCGGGTCTGGCACTCATGAATATTCACAGGCATAAGGTGCCCAGTGAAGAAGAAAATCAAGAAATCATTGTTGAACTAGATTCGAAAGCATGCGTTAGGAGAATGTGCATCAAACTTTCAAAGAAAACTCCCACACAGAAAACGTACATTTTGCAGTGAAGGATCATAGGATGGCGGAAGAGGGAAGAGGGAAGTTATTGCTTTATGTTCCACCTACTACAGTTGAAAGGGTTGTATTATATCATTCATTGGATTACATCATTGCGGGTCCCTGGAATGATGATGATGATGATTACTGCTCTTGTCATGTAACTACCTTAGAGACTTGCTTACGTTATTTAGATGATGAAAAGAAAAAGGACAATTTACTATAGACATGATTTCTGCTGCATTGATTGATCATACACATACATACACAACCAAAGCTCACATAGGGCAGGAAACTAAGGAAACATAAGCGAATAAATAAAAAATAAACGTCATTTACTTTATTATCCTTCACAATTGGTATAGCGTGTAAGTGTAACAGGTCGAGGAAGGCTAATGTCACTAATATCAAAAACTTGACAAAGCTGCCTCTTAATTAAATAAGTTTCCCTGGTATAATAATGAGATAACTGGTATATATGGAATGAAGTCGCACTACACTACATGATATCACGTGTAACCAAACCATGTAAAAACAGGTCCAACAACACTAATGTCACCTATATATATTAATAAATCAAAACTATAAAACAGCCTGTTGCCTAAGTTAGCGTGTTAGTAGAGTGTGTTATTGGTGTATGATATATATTTGAGCACTACATGGCGTGGTGAGGTGAGGTTGGCGGAGGGATGGTAAGGCAGTGCGTGGTGAGGCTGGTGCTCAGGCCGAGGAGGCACGCTCACTAAACTTCCCTTGTGATTGTTCTACTGTTTCTCCACCATTATCAGTCACCAGCCAACCTTCGTCATGTACTGGAGCGGTCTGAGGTGAGTGCAGGTGCCTTCAGGGTTAATTATAAGGGCGGGGACGGTTTATTTACAGTAAAAATGATGTGAAATGTTAGCAGGGCCGGGAGACCATGCGTGCGCAGGTGGCGGCGCGTCTAGCATTATTAGGTAAAAATAGCTCAATGCACGATTTACTCATCGCCATTATATTGAAAACCTGCACTGATGATGATGTGGGATATGTATAGGCGTGAAGAATATGGCAGGGCAGCGGGATGGGCGTGATGGCGATGCGGGCGTGCGGCTGTCTTAGCTTTCAGTATTGATTATATGGCCAAGGATGGATCCATTAAGGGGAACATTATCAACACACAAAGGCAAACACACACGACCAAGCTGCATGCACGGGCTCACTAGGAGAAGGTCACTAGGGGAAGGAAGGGTGGGTGGGCGTGTGAAGGTCATGTCCAGTCACTCCCTAGTCACCACACGCCCGCTAAGCACAGCCCAGCCCAGCCCGCCTCACACACCAGTCTTACAGCCTGGCACGTGGTACACACCGCCTGTGTTGTGTGGCGTGCACTGTGGTGTGATCTTGACAATACACGACACAGGCAACTTGATGGAGATGGTGGGGAAAAAAAGCCTACTCGGCACACAAACGTGTATCAAATTAAACACAGAAGCTGCCCATGTCAAGAATATTAAAATATTTAAAACCTGACTGGATGATATATTATATAGGGTTGCCATTTGGTTCAAAAGCTTGCAGGCACAGTTATTTAAATTTGTAGGCAAGCTGAATTCCTTCTAAAAGATTGATTAGCATACAAATTGAAATAAGAATAATAAGCATTACAATTACAAAATGAAATTAGAAAAAACAAATATCTTATGATAAGACTGTATCAATGTAAAGAAAACTTATTACATACATATGACAGTAATTGATGCTACATAGATGTGGGAATATATATATATATATATATATATATATATATATATATATATATATATATATATGTATATATGAAAGTCAAACACAAGGTATCTATTCTTTGTTTACAAAACAAAATTTGGGTAAATCTGCCTAACTACTGCTTGGACGAGATCAATATAAATATGAAGTCGTACATACTATACATGATGTACTTAATACATCTGTGAAGGTTTCAGGCGGTTCTCACCATTATTTACCTCGCAAATCGTCTTTGAAGTTATGTGATGTTATGTTAAGTTAGGTTACGTTAAGTTATGGTAAGGTTAAGGTTAGATTAGGCTAGGTTATATAAGCTTTTTATTTTTTATTACCCAAAGATTAGTCATTTCATCCTAGATTTTTTTTCCGGATTGCCATATATTAACTTACAATGACGAGCACCGCCTGAAACCTTCACAGATGTGTTGAGTACACTATGTATAGTATGAAGAACTTCATATTTATATTGATACTGTCCAAGCAATAGTTATGCAGATTTACCAACATTTGTTTAACATGATAAGAGTGATATGTTAATGACAACAGGTATTATGATTGTACAGCCTATCATGACTAGTCTACTCTAATAAAGTTTTTCCAGTTCGGTTCAGCGAAGCCAAATATTTTTTTCTGTACTCTGCAGTTAGATCAAACTAGTGTGTGTAAATTGCATTACTAACCAAAGTTCAGTTGGCAAACAATAAAACATAACCTTAATGTCTTCTAAACAAAACATCACCAAGCCACCTAAAACAATGACACATGGTAAATGTGTTTATCTCAAGGTTTTCAGTAAAGGTTAGGTAGTATCAAAACGATCCGTAAGTTGTGGGACTACTTACCCTCATTTACATCAACCTAAATGGCAAACATCTGCATGCATGTTCTCACCCTCTACTCCAGTTTCCTTGTACCCAATCTGTTCTGTTCATACTTACTGTATCAATTTCCTCTTCACTTTCCTCACTTTCTTGCACAGAGGCTTCACCTTTCTCAAACCCCTCACCTCTAATTCCAAGGCATCATTTTCATCTGTGAGCCCACATTTACTGCACTTCTTCCTTATGAACACTTATATTATTATGCAAATAAAGAAAACTTATCCTAACAATTTCCTCACATACCTAGAAACTCTATTGAATATCATATACAGGGCAATATAAAAGCACAAACCTGCTTGTTTAAGTCATACATAGTGGATGATCCGATGCCATAGTACTCAACACTAAGTCTTTACAGACGTTTCTTTCTCTAATTTCTTCAGTAACTTGACCTTTTCAAGCATAGATAAAGATTTATGCTTACACTTCTTACCCCTAGCATCATCATCTGCACCTCCTGCTCTCTTAGGTGGCATCCTGAAAGGGTAAATATGGAGCTATGTATAAGAAATCAACAAGACCGTATCACCAAAACGCTGCTGCGGAAAGCTGTAAACAACGTGTGGCTGCTCATCGAACTAATGACAGCTGATTAGAAAAAGTGTCAGATTGAATAGTTTTGTCTGTACTCACAACTCAAGCAATCCCAATACCCCAGCCAACCATGGCTTGCATAAGTCCTCCTACAGCCTTGGCTGTGGGAGGACTTCTCACAATAGGCTAGTAGTCTGCTACACTGAGATTTACCGAAGCACATATGCTTGAGCTTGATGTATTGGGGGCCGGGTAGCTCTGTGGTACAGTGCTCGGCTCGCGACCTAAAGGTTGTGAGTTCGATCCTGGCTTACGGCAGTTTCTTGATGAAAGGCGTAGCAGAACTATATGGCCTATGGATGCCTGGTTTGGGAGGATTCTTTAATCACCTTGAGCTTGATATATCCAATGATAGCACTCTATAACTTCGAAAAAATTATACCAACGACTTCAAGGTTGCCAGTCTATCAAAACATAGTTGTGTGCTCACTTGTACTGATTATTTACTTTTTCTTTATTTCTGTTCTCTCTTTTGCTTACAGGCTTCTCTTGCAGGAACACAATATACACACACACACACACACACACACACACACTATAATCAAGATGTAACACATATTGATCCCAAATTAGCACAAAATGTGTTAGCATTTCAAAATCACAGCCTTGCATCAAACAAACATTTGTCTTGCTGCAATTTCTTCTTTAGATTCTTTTTGCCTCTTTCACAAATATATAACTTATTTCTCACTAAATGGTCATTATATCCACGCTAAATGAAAGTTTTATAAACTCAGAATCGGAGTATATGGGAAATTTTAACTTACCTCTGTAACGATGTCTTTTTGGCATTAATTAAATCTGGCTAGGCCAAGTTTTCCTACTTTTTTCCTTTTTTGTCCGTTTCTGACTAATAGGCACTTTACTTTTCACTGTGGACATACAACCATATCAAATGAAGGTCTAAACAATTCAGCAGAGGATTCAACTTCTGTATAATTGATGTATGTTTATAATTTCCTCAACAATGAAGGCAGATAATGTTAGCGTGTGTGCATTTTGGTTATATACGTCATCTTTATACATAAACAATACTGTTACTTCAATTTTAGAGTTTTATGAGACTGATAGTTCTTATTGGACTAGAAGGTTAAAGGTTTTATGTTGAATGGTAGAATGTGCAGTTAGAAATTATATATCATAAGAACATAAGAAATGAGGAGAGGCCAGTTAATGACCTACACGAGGCAGTTCCTTGTCCTCCACCCTTAGAATAATCCAATATTTAGCCATCCCTATCCATACTCTCATCCAACCGTCTTCTAAAGCTACCTATTGACTCAGCACTTACTACGTGTCTATCCAGCCTATTCCAATCGTTCACGATTCTGTTAGTGAACTAATATCTACCTATGTCTGTCCTGAATCTAAATTTTTCTAGCTTGTACCCATTTCCACGTATCCTATCCTGACTACTAAATTCTAAAACCTGATCAATGTTTCCCTTATTAATTCCTTTTACCCATTTGAAAACCTCGATCATATCCCCACTTGCCCTCCTTTCTAGGGAGTGGAGATTAAGACGTTTTAACCTATCTTTGTAGGGTAAATTTCTCAGCCCCTGAATCATCTTGGTCATTCTTCTCTGGACTGCCTCCAAGGAGCCTATATCCTTCCTATAATAAGGGGACCAAAATTGAGCTGCATAATCTAGATGGAGTCTAACTAGCACTAAATACAACCTCAGAATGACCTCAGAACTCCTATTTGTGACACACCTACTAATAAATCCCAGTATCTTGTTGGCCCTATTTCTAACTATAATACACTGTTCCCTGGGGTGCAAGTCACTGCTTATTTGAACTCCTAAGTCCCTCACACTATATGACCTTCCTAAGATATTGTCATTTAATGTGTAGTCTACAGACCTATTACCTTTACCTACGCTCATAATGCTACACTTGTTAACATTAAACTGCATCTGTCATTTCTCTGACCACTCGTACAGCCTATTTAAGTCATCCTGCAGCATTCTAGCATCATCTAAATTCTTTACCGGTCTTCCTATCTTTGTGTCATCGGCAAATTTACTGATGTCACTGTTTATTCCTGTCTCTAAGTCATTTATATAAATTATGAATAGCAACGGTCCTAGTACTGATCCCTGTGGTACCCCACTAGTGACATTACCCCATTCTGATTTCTTCCCATTGATCGGTACCCTGTACCCTATATCCAGGGTGATAGATTTTCCTTACATTTAATTTTTCCTTTTCAGTGCTGCTGCCAATGCAGCTGCTGCCTACCAGACAGGCCAGACTGGTTACCCAGTTGGCCACACTCCAACAGGCACCTACACCACACAGCGAGCAGCAGGATCTACCTATGACACAGGCTATCAGACAGCTGCGGCTGCAGCTGCAACTCATTCCACTGCGGCTGGAACATACCCCAGTGCAGCAGCATCAGCCACATATGACTATGGTTATGGCCGTACTACACAGACTGCTGCTGCTGCTGCAGCAGCTGCATATGATTCTTCCAAGACCTACTACGCACAACCATCATCTGCTACAGCTTACACTGGTGCCGACACTCACTATCACAGTAAGATAACATATTGATTTGTAGTAGATTCTTATTCTAATTTCTCCTATACATTGAAAATTTTTCAGGTTAGTTCTCATTTTCCTCAGTCTGAGCTTATGATTGTCTTAGTTATCAGGGATTTGATTTATCCCTGTTGTGTGGAGGTAGACAGAATGCATTGAAGTGTCTCGGAGTGTAATTATACTTTTTATTGTGTCTATTGCATTTATAGTAGTAATTCACAGTTTAGGTACAAGGTACAAGCTGAGACCAGATAATTACCTTGTGTCGGAAGGCTGTTTGCACTCTAACATTCTGCATTTGATTTTATAGGGTCCTCTTGAGTTCCTCTATAAATCTGTTGTTATTCATTGATCTTTTTGATCACAATATATATCTTTATTTCTTGGTGTGATGGTGTGCAGTGAGCCTGCCTACTTGTCTCATCTCATCTCAAAGAGAACAGTGGATGCTGTCATTATGTGATGATGACTTCTTTCTTTTAGAATTTCAGGATTACTCGACAAGGACCTTCTTGATGCTGAAAATATACAGTTGTACATTATGTATGTGTAACAAACCTTCATACAGGGAAAAACTCTAATCTGGCACCCTTAGGACCACAGATAATGCCTATTGATTTATATATTTATTTATATATATTTTTTTTTAATCTTTTTCCAATATGGTTAGCATCCCCTTAATTAAAGTGAGATAGGAAGATAAAGTAGATCATTTTGTTCTCCGATAACGTCCCCCAACGGAATGGCCATGGCAGAAGAGCCTCCACCTCTCCATCCAAACACTCCCTCCTTGCTAATTCAATCTCTCTTCCTCTATCAGCAATTCTTTCATGCATGTTCTCTTTCACCCTATCCTTCCATCTTACAACTGGCCTACCTCTTCTATCATAACCACCTTCTGGGAATGTGTTCCTACAAAAAACTCACTTTCTAATTTATGTATTTAATTTTTGAACTTTCATGAATATGACATTTATCAGATAACTTATTTCTGTGGTGACAGATATGTATACCTGTTAAAATTTTTGACATTTAAGTATTCAGAAAAAGTCTCCTGTTCAAGAAATTATTATAGTCTCACCACATGTATACAGTGGCCTCGAGTCTTGAGTTCTGTGCCACAAGTTCCAGCTGAACCCACATTATCCCATTCTTAAAATTGGCATCCATTTTGTCAAGTTTAGTGTTATCCCTTTTGTTCATTGAATAGAAGCGCTGTGCACTCCCTTCCCCTTCCCTCACTGTACACCCCACAAAAATGTATGGAGGATTCCATGACACGTTTCCTACATGTGAAGGGGAAATGCACCCAAATAATGCTTATTGAAGGGCATGAAAAACAAAACTAAGGACTTTGTCACAAATGTGAGAATAAACAAACACTTGAACATGTCAATGTGATAGTGATTTCCATAATAAACTATTTCCATGTCAGTTTTCTAGTAGAAAGTAAATCTTGAACTTGCATGTGTATTTGTGTTCATTCGTGAAGAAATAGCTCGTAGATTATGATGATGAGGTCTACTTGAACTAAGCAATTCCATCTTAGAAGGGATTTGAATGATAAATGTTTGATTATAAACTATATGATTAAGCTGTGTTTTGTAGCTTAATCATCATATAATTTTCCAGCTTAATCATCGGGTTTATAACCATACATACTTATTTTTTCCATAAACATGTTTATGACACTTATTCAACCATTTCAGAACTCAAGAGAAAACTTTCAAACAGTTGTCTATTGTATATATAATATTGATGTTTTATACAGAACTGCATTCTTTTGTGTTTAGTCCAACCTTGTAGCCAACAAACACTTACTAGTGTTTGTATATTTGAAGATACAATTATCATAATGAATAAGACATATGAAGTTCAGTTGTGTTGCCCACAGACAAGGCTGCATATACCAGTGCCGGTGCATACACCACAGCCTCCAGGCAGACCACTCCTGTGGTGACTCCAAAGACTAGCTACACTGGCACCTATCCTGGGGCTGCTGCTGCTGCTGCCACCGCCACCTACAACACCTCCCCCTATGCTGTTCAGACCACCACAGCAAACAAAGGTGAACACCTAAAGCTGAAGTACCATTGAAAACTTTTTTCCATAATGAACAAAGTTGGCGGATCTAGTGTCACTTACTTGAGAAATTCAACAAGATAATGTCAGTACAGATTAAGGACTAGATTGATGATTTGATATAGGTTATGGACAAGACTTGTGAAAATTACAACAAAAAAAACTCATGTTATGTAAAGTTGAACCTCAAATTTTGTTTCTAATGTGTTATTATTGGTGTTTCAGCCTCACTGCCTGTATACATGCAGCAGACATCACAACCAGCTACAGCAGTTGCAGCAGTAAAGACTGCAGGGAACACATGGCAAACTTTCAAAAAACCTGGAACAGTGCAGGGCAAAAGTCAGAAACCTAAGGCACCACCTAAGCCCCAGCAACTTCATTACTGTGATGTATGTAAGATCAGCTGTGCAGGACCACAGACTTATCGAGAGCACCTGGAGGGACAGAAACATAAGAAGAAAGAGGCTGCTGCTAAAGCTGGTCCTACACCATCTCGACATGGTGCCTCCCTCCGCTGTGAGCTGTGTGATGTTACTTGTACTGGTGCTGATGCATATGCTGCTCACATTCGTGGTGCTAAGCATCAAAAGGTAAGCAAATGTTTGTGGGAGTTAATGTGGGTTGAATATTGTTTGCCACAGGTCAGAAGAGTAATATTCATTTAAGTAATGATGATTGTTCTGTAATCTATCTATATCTGATATTTGTTCATAAGAACTCTTCTTAGGGGATGATCACAGCAGAAGAAATATAACTTTTTCCCATCCTTACATTCTTCCCCTTGCTTGCTATAATCCTTGGATTTCCCTCTCTCCCTTTCCTCTCATATACTCTAGCAGTGTCCTCTCATTTGTGGGTTATTCTCTACCATACTGTTTATCACTTTACTCTGGTATTCTTTATGTTGTCTATTGTTTGTTTCCATTCCTACCTCTATATCTTGGCAGTTGTTCTGGAGTTGCCAGAAACTGTCATTCTTGATTTTATATAATGTGTTCACTTTGCAGTTTCTTCTTTTTGTCAGTGGAGTAGTTAATGATATGTTTCACAAACAGGTAGTGAAATTGCATCAGAAGTTAGGCAAGCCCATCCCTTCAACTGACCCTGTTGTGGTTGGAGGTACCACTAAGACCTCTACTACCACGGCTGGTGCTACTGAGGGGGCCAAGACTACAAGCAGTGGAACAACGGCTGCCTTAACTAGTCTACTCATGACCACAGATGTGAAGAAGGAGGACCTCAAAGATGATCTGCTTGATCTGAAAGAAAAGGATGTTGAACCAGTTGGACAAGTGTATATTGAAGAAATAAAGAATGAGGAAGGTATGTTATAGAGGGCATGTGACAAGGTTGTTAAAAAATGTTGTGTAGTTAATATTGCACTGATACCACCATTATATTTACCTCACTTAATCTTTGGAAGACTTTGTCCTATTTTCAATGATCTATGATTTTTTCATTGCAATGTTGTATAATTAGTATAAAGGTAGTGATATCAATCAACAACTGGGATTTGACCTGGCTGGCACTTTACCATTGAATGAATCATTGTAGTTCTCCCTTTGGTATTGTTTCATAGGAAGATATGAATACTAGGGATAGGTTCCAACCATTACCAATGCTTCATGGTACAATCCTCAGGAAATTGACATGTGTATTCTATGACTTGTCTTAAACACACTCACAGGCACACTCACTCACTCACACCCTCACTAACGCACACGCTTTCTCACTCACACACTCTCTCACTCACACACACTCTCACTCACACACACACTCACTCACACACTCACACACACTCTCTCACACACTCTCACTCACACGCTCACTCACACTCATTCACACACTCATTCACACACTCTCACTCACACTCTCACTCACTCTCACACTCACTCACTCACTCACTCACTCACTCACTCACTCACTCACTCACTCACTCACTCCCACCCACCCACGCACGCACGCACGCACGCACGCACGCACGCACGCACGCGCACACACACACACACACACACACACACACACACACACACACACACACACACACACACACACACACACACACACACACACACACACACACACACTTTCTGTGTGTGTGTGTGTGTGTGTATGCCACATTAGATTAGAGCCATTCTCTTCTCCACACCTGACCCAATTGGCTGCTCAGACCAGAGGTGATAGAACCTGTTGTGGCTGTAGAGGTAGGGCTCCAGGCTTGCATTCACAACTCACCTCCATTCAATTCGTATAATGTATGATTCTACTTGCTGCACAGACGTTCTTCTTGCATCTAATATTCATTTCACACTGTAGATCCACCCCAGTTGTGGTCTCCCTCTCACATCAGACCTATTTATCTTTTTCACCCAATATCATCCATTCTTTCCACGTGCCCAACCCATTGCAACACTTCCTGCTCTGCTCTGCTCTGCTCAGTCAGCCAACTCTTACAACAAGTTTGTGCAGTTCTTTATATCTCACTCGATCCATTCATGTTATTCCACACATACTCCATAAACACCATCTCCATTACATTCAATTGTTTTCTCTCTTGTTTCTTTCCTATTCCATGTTTCATCTCCGTATGATGCAGTAGTACTCCATATAACCTTCTCTTTGTTTTTATTCCAAACATCCTACATCAAAACTCCTACTAATTCCTCCCCATACCTTCCTTACTTCATGCTAGATCTCACCTTTATATTTATTCCTCTATCCACATTAGTATGTGATCCTAAATACTTAGAACTAAATACTTGCTCCTCAAGCAACTTCTTTCTTTTTATTTATGAAATAAATTAATTGGTGTAATTCATAAATTTTTTTCTTTCAGGGAAAGTAATCAGCTTCAACTGTAAGTTATGCGAGTGCCGCTTCAATGACCCCAATGCTAAGGAGATGCACATGAAGGGTCGTAGGCACCGTCTTCAGTACAAAAAGAAGGTTAATCCTGAACTTGTGGTGGAGGTGAAGCCATCCCTTCGTCAGCGCAAGCTTCAAGAAGAAAAACTTCGCCGGCAACAGGTGAGACGGTGGAATAGGTGATGGGTGTGTGTTGTGTGTGTGTGTGTGTGTGTGGTGACCTCATGATACTGACTCAAGGCTGCATCAACTTAACCACCATGGTAGTAGCAGGGTAGTGATGCAGCTACTTCAAGATAGTCCTGGTTATTGTCGGGTCTGTCGTCTTTTTATCTTTTTCCTTCACATGATTTCCAGTCTTCTGTAAGACTGGTTGTGATTTGTTGGTGAGTAGGTGTGGCATTTTTCTGCCAAGGGTTAGGAATGGAGGGAGAAACTCATACCAGGTATCCTGACCTTGGCTCCTCCTTATTTTGTTGTAAACAAAATTCATAATAATTATGCTGTCTCCACTTGAATCAACTATTTTTATGTAGCTTGGCTATGTAATCTAGACCAAAAAGGGCTAGGGTTGCAAACAACAATGTACAGCATGCATGCATCCAGTCTATGTTGTCCTTTCTATATCTGCTTTATTTCATATTTATGGATGTTCATTCCTCACACCATGACCTGAAATTCATTGCCACTGTCCTTATTTCTGCATGGGGAACTAAATTTTTTTTTAACATTGTTAGAATATTTACTCTTCTACAACTCTTTCACTGGTGCTCTCCAAGACTTTCCACTGACCCGTGTATTAGGTTTTGAAATACAGTAAAATGATGCACCATTAGTCAATAGGGTTACTCCAACTTGTGGCATGAGTTTTGGTATCCTTTGGATCCATTGGTCTCTTTCTGTGGTGGTATGGCTTGGATAGTGGCAGCTTTTATGTGGAATAATGCCTGATGGGAACTTTGGGTCTTAAGCTGATGCAGGTCATTGTTATTTATCTTTGACATGAATTCTAACTAATTATCAGTGTTTGCCTTAGGAGAGGAGAAAATGGAGGAAGTGAACAAGTTTAAGTATTTGGGAACAGTGTTATGCAAACGGAGAAAGAAAGGAGAAATAAGAGAGGGCTTTAGGCAGGTGTATCATAGAATCACTTGCAAGGATTATGAGAGAAAGGAATGTGTCCATGGAGATAAAAGAGAGTTTTAAGGAACAGTATTCTCCTGCCAACACTGACATATGGATCAGAGACTTGGACATGGAATAGGACACATCAATCAAGAGTGTGTGGTGTGGAAATGAGTTATCTGAGAGAAGCATGTGGCATGATAAGATGGGAGGGTAAGAGCAATGAAAGCGTGTATGAAAAGATTAAAAAAATTAAGTGAAATGTGGTATTGTGGAATGTATAAAAAGAAATGCATTGAGGAGGTTTGGTCATATGGAGAAAACTAAGAAGAGTGAAAAGTTTGTGAAGAAAGTGTATGTGAGTGAAACTGAGGATCCCAGGAGGACAGCTGAATGATGGAAGGACAGGATGAAAGAGTTGCTGATAGAGGGGGAGGCATTGAATTAGCAAGAGGGAGTGTATGGATAGGGAGAGGTGGAGGCTCTTCTGCCATGATCATCCCCTTGTGGGACATTCCTGGAGGGTACAAAGTGTTGAGAGTTGAGACTATAGATAGAATAGATTGATAACTATTGAATTTTCTACCTGATCCATGAAAATGGTCAGCTGTTGCACATGACTCTCTGATTCATGTCTAACCACATCAGTGTGTGAAACAGGTATATGGTAATAAGAAATAATGTGATGGGGTTGTGTTTCACTTCATGTGTGCTATAGTCCTTCTAATATGTAGTGATCATTTAGGTGTGACTCCAGTGGGGAATACCCTGTCCGGTCTCCCAACACTAAATATCTGTTGTATCACTTATTTACTACTCCTAAATTGATCTTCATGGATTGAATTCTCTAAAAAGGTTATATATAGTGTTACGACAGTTTCATTTTTTAGGATTATAACAATGATTTTATACATATACACTTGACAACATTGCTTTATAACGTTGCTAGATAGACCCAGATCTCTACTTATTAGAATGACTAGTACAGTAGTTTGTAAAGGAAATACTTCTGATGTCTTGTTCATTATGTTATACAAGGTTCTGCAGTTTTGTTGATTTATTTCTATGGTTCTGCAGTTGTGTTCTATTATTTGATATTAAAGAGAGGTGGATACTGATTAGAGTAAGTCTTATTGTTGTGAATTAATGTAAAGCATGTAGACTTCCACACTAGATTGAGTTAATGGCATGTGTTCTAGTACATAAGTGCACACCTATAGAGTTGAGCTGAGGCCTCACTTGTAAATAGTCCAATCTGCCCCAGCTACGAGAGGAAATGTGGCGACGGCGGGAAGAAGAACGGCTCTTGGAGGAGGAAGAACGTTGGTATTGGGAGGAGCGAAGGCGGTACGAGGAGGAGTGCGAGTATTTGGATTGGTGCCGACGCTACCCCAGAGGTCCTCCGGGGCCACCACCCATGATGCCCCCAGGGATGCCACGTCCACCCTTCATGCCTGGAATGCCACCCATGATGGTAGGTGTTGTGTTTCATATATATTTCAGTCACAGGTTTGGAAATAAAGCTACCCTTGTTTAGCTGGTATATAGATTGATGGTATTTATTTTGGCTGAAGTGATGCACATGTTAATGGAAGTACTTTGTTACAGCCAATGCGTAGGCCAGACTCCAGTGATGACCGTCATGTCTTGGCTAAGCATGCAGAAATTTATCCTAAAGAAGAGGAGCTGGGTGCCATCCAGAAGATTGTGTCCAATACTGAGAAGGCTCTGAAAATGGTCTCAGACTACCTGGCAGAGGTAGACGCCCCTAAAGAGCAGCAGATCAAACCCAAGACTAAAAAAGAAGAAGAAAATAAAGAAGATGATAAGAAAGATGGGTAAGCATTTTCAAATAATGATATCTAGAGCATACATATGTTTTGTTTAAAAGGCCAACCGAGGGAGAGGATGGAAGTTAAGTGTATTAGTCTGGTCATGAGAAGAGGTAGACTGAAGTGGTGTGGGCATATTGAGAGGATAGGAGAAAGTAATTATGTGATAAGTGTTAGAGGAGTGGAAAGGGGAGAGAGAAGATGAAGTTCTGGAGTGATGTGACTGAGCGTCTGATGGAGACTGGAAGAGGGAGTAGGATAGTATTAATTGGAGATATGAATGGAAGGTAACCGTTGGTAAGGTCTATGGTAGGGTAGTGATAAAGAGGATCAGAGAGGGTACAGAAGGTATATATGTGAGGAGCTTTAGAAGGTGAAACTGAGACAGGTGTGTGAACAGTTTTTGGCAATAGGAAAAATAAGTATTTTGGGCTTTATGGACTTAGAAAAAGCATATAACAGGATCGATAGGGATGGCTTATGGAATGTCCTGCGATTGTATGGGCAAGGTGGCAGACTGGTAAAAGGTGTGAAAAGTTTTTGTCAATAGTATAGCATGGGTGAAGGAGAGTTCCATATATCCTCAGTCTGCCCCGGAATTGAACTGAATTGAATGGCTAGTCCAGCTGATGCTGTGCACTATTTTAGGTGTTAGGTGTGACTGGACCTACACACCAAACAAGGAAAGTTATCTCCTTTCTGCATGGCTAAGATTAAAATTGATCATTGGTGTTGGTGCCACTGAGTTGTCTGTTAAACCACTCAGCCATACCATGTGTAATACATTTTTATAAGACTACTACTCATTTTTTATATTCAAATTTTGGGGGAAATCCATCTTAAATAAAGAAATATGGTATGTGACTTATTAATGGGCAGGGCATCTTAAATACATTTCAGTCCTGACCTCGCCATCACTTGCTCATCAGAAAAGAGTATGATGTCAGGTATGAATATAATGCCATTGATTCTGTCTTACTGTGTTATTATTTCCCCCTCCCACAGAGAGAAGAAGGAAGATGGCCCACCTCGAATGCTGAAGGGTGTAATGCGAGTGGGCATTCTGGCGAAGGGTCTTCTGTTGAGAGGAGACACCAGTGTGCAGCTTGTAGTGTTATGTGGAGATAAACCAACCAGAACACTTTTAGACAGAGTTGCTGATAACCTTCCTAAACAGCTGGCTGTGAGTCTAAAGGATCTGCATCAAGTGTAGGAATAGTAACACAGAGTGTATGAATTTCGTAATGATTCTCCTTCCAATCATGAAACTTTTATTATTTTTATTTTTTATTTATTTAAAAAAAAAAAAATCTTTCTTTTTCTTTCTTTCTTTCTTTCTTTCTTTCTTTCTTTCTTTCTTTCTTTCTTTCTTTCATTCTTTCTTTCTTTGCAAAAATCATCCCCATTGATTATCCATATAGTTCTCAGAAAGAAAGTATCAGAAATGGTATGATTCTAATATAGTGTTATTTAATATTACATTTTCAGTAACTTTTTATTAGCAGAGGCATCAGCTGCTTTATAAAAGTAATGTGTGTCTTAATGTCACGTGTGAGGTTCTTTCTCCTAGTTGGAAACATAACTGCTAATTTTGTTGATTTATTTATTTTATTATTTACTATTTTTTAATTTATAATCTCATCTATATGATGGATGATGATAGTAAGAAGTTAAGATATTTTATTATGTTACTTAGGTTATTTAATGGTCTTTTTTCCTTAACCCCAGCTAATTAAACTCATCACTCCATCCATGAGGTTGATTGGCATCACTCATTCCGTCCTCATGGGTGAAGTGATGAGTTTTAAGCTGGTATGAGGTAACAATGGTGTACAATGGTGTATCACAATGAGTGGCAAGTGTCACTGTATACAAAAGATGCATCTCTTGGGATTAGTACAGAGAAGCTACAGAATTTATATAGATTGATTGCTCAAGGGAAGTGGTCAGCCAAAAAATATATATATATAATTTTTTCTTTTAAAAACCAATGACAATATTTTTGGCTGTGACTTATAGAGTTCTAAGGAAGCAATTCTTATTTACTTAAAGCTCCGGCTCAAAAACGCATTACATGTAACTCGACTTAGGGTGAGGAATGGCTGTAACTTTTCCCATGATTTATTTTAGTTTCAAGGATAACATTCTATTAGGCTTGAGGTTGAAGTTTTCACGGGTGAAACTTTTCAAATTGTAATGTAATAGTTGAGTATTACATTTATTTTCTAGGCAGTATTTATCAAATCTAGACCTATTTTAGTGAGTCGGCAGTTTCACAACATATATCTGGGCTTGGTAGACAATTTTTTCACTTTACATTGAAGGTGGTTGCTCCAGAAGACAAATATGACATCCAGAGAGTGGTGGAAGAGGCGGCACTTGTGGTACAGAATATTGGGGATCAGCGGATTTGTGTGAATGTGACCCTCACCTCGCCCATCATGAGGGAGCAGCTGCTGCATGATGGAGGTAACACAAACAGGCTCAATACTAGCCTGGTTTTCTTCAGTGACAGGTTAAGAAGGAAGTCTTTTATATGGATTGAGTATACTATTCTGTCTTGTGTATTTTTGTTTTTTGATGTCCTTTCTTAATTTGATTACTTCTTTGGCATTACTTCTTCCTTTACAAATTTTTATAAATTCCTTTCTTTCTTGATATTAATTTATCCTAACAGAATATCTCTCAGAATCCATTGAAAGACTTTTCTAACTAGGGGAAGTCAAGATTTTCATCACATGATATTGCTATGCACATGAAACAGAAAAGTCTACTTAAAAAATTTTGTGATGAAAATGCTACCAAGACTGGCCTCTTATACTGCTTAACAAGGAGACCAGGGGACACAGTGAAAGCAATATTATGGAAACAACACATGCAAGTAGGCCCTGTTTGTGAACAAACATCAAGTGTTTCTGCATATAAATTGACCATTGCTGGCCCCTGGTTCAAAGAAAGAACTTTCCCCTCTCTGTCTTGATGGTCATTAATAAATGAAGTGGAAAGAAGGGCCATATAAGCAGACACTAGACAAGAGAATTAAGCTTCTTTGCAGTCACTTTTGACCTCAATCTAAACTTGTATCATACTTTTCAGTACAGTCTGTCCCTTGAGAACAGGCATGTGGCTCTCTTGTACTGCAGAGGGGAAGAGTTGCCCAATGCCCACACCTGACCCAATCTCCACTACCACTTGAGACAGACTAGTGCAGTCTTAGCTGTGAAAAATTTCATATCCAAACTGTAATTCAGTTATAATATTTTGACAAATTTAATTTATATATCATTTGTAATGTCAATTACAATGCACAAGAACTCAGTTCTAGACTGCCTAGCATCCTGTTTACCTTATGCCTATACTATCATAGTGCTTGGTTGCTGTGATGTCCACACTGCAGGCAGAGGCAGAGGTGGTGAGTGGTGTGAGGTGAAGGCGGGTGGGTGGGCGTGGCGCGGGTGTGTGACGGACGCTGTGTTGTTGTATTTTAGACTCCCAGGTGACCGCCGTCAAGGATCCTCCAGATGTGCTCGACAAGCAGAAATGTCTGGACGCGCTTGCCGCCCTCAGACATGCCAAGTGGTTCCAGGTTTGCTACCCATTCATCTGAGGGTGGACCAAGACAGGCTGTTCCTTCCTGTTGTTTAACACTCAAGAGGGAGCAGGCTGGCCTGGCCTCCCTCAAACTTTTCAGCCTTATGGAGATGTGTGGGTGGGATGGGTTAGATATTGTGTCAGGATAGACTAGGTCATATCAGGTTTTTTCCTTTGTTGTGCAACCTTTACTAACTGCCACCTGAACATGATTACTGCACATTTTGGAAATCAGCATGAACGGAAGTTTAGCAAGGTACTTCACTAAGATCTTCATCACTGTGGCACTGTGCTGTCACTAGTAATTGTTATTGTGTCACTTGCTGAGTCTGTCCTTTTCATGCTTATTTTCAGAGTGTACTAAGCTTCTCAACAGCTGCCAGTTCGTAGGATTTGGACAATGAAGGAAAAAACCTGCAATTCATTCATACCATGATGACTTTTATTTTAGTCTTTTGTATTTTTTTTCTTCTTCTTCAAAGTTCACAATCAATTTAGCTAGGAAGAAATAATAAATGCCCCAAAATGACTCCCTGATTGGTTGTTGTGCAGTGAGGTAGTAATGACCACCTGCATTGTGCTTCTTCCCTCACTATGAGGAAGAGGACCAATGCTTCCTTTCCTTGGCACTTCCCATACCTTTCCCTATTGCCCAGACTGCTTCCTCACAGCAGCTTCCTTCATCCAATCATGGAGGTGTCCCTTTGTGGGCTTAGCCTGCAAGAATAAGCATGAGGCTGGAAAGTAAAGGAGGACTCTGCTTTGTTATGGAAAGGGGCTGTATTTTATTCCAGTAATGGTGTGTCTTGCGCCTTAGTAGTTTGCTCTCAGTATAACAGCAGTGGAGTTTTTGTTTGTGGAGCTTCCAAGCAGAGTTCATACAAGACCTGGTTCAACCTATTTGTTAAGGTTAATATGTGCTGGCTGTTGTGGGTGCATGGAGTGAAAGGAGTATACAGTGACGGACCTGTTTCATCTCTATGCACTTATTAGTACAAGATGGGCAATATACATACTCTAGTGATCCATTATTGAAGTGAACATGTTTAGGCCATTGTATAGCAAAGAAAAAATGTTTTGCATTTGTAAATGAAAGTTGATGTTTTAAAATTATAATTTGACCAAAATACCTCAAATACCGTAGATGTAATATTGATATATTTAGCTAAGAAATAATAAAAGATCAACAACTACTGCCCATCTTGGACCATCCAGCACTCTTGAGTTATATATTCTATATTTATACATAGTACTTATTTCAGGCTAGAGCAAATGGTCTCCAGAGCTGTGTGATGGTGATCAGAATTCTCCGTGATCTGTGTCAGCGCCTGCCAACCTGGGGTCCCTTGAACAGTTGGGTGAGTGTTAATGTGTCTTAATGTAGCCTCCTTACCAGATTCATTAATGGAATATAACCACTAAAAGAAAAATACCTAAATACCTTTCAAAAGTCAAATTATATATATTTGCAGGCCATGGAACTGATGTGTGAAAAAGTAATTGCCTCTGCTGGGCAACACTTGAGTCCTGGAGATGCTTTGAGAAGGGTGTTTGAGGCCTTGGCTTCAGGGTTGCTATTACCAGGCTCTCCAGGTCTTCTTGATCCATGTGAGAAGGATCCCATTGATGCTGCTTCTCCACTTTCTGCTCAAGAGCGAGAGGATATCACAGCATCTGCACAAGTAAGATCATGTGTTCACACACACAAGGCGTGTCTACACTGGGACTACTGCCGCGTGTCATCACACAGCATGAGCCCCAGTGTAGACGCACCTTATGAAACCTATTATTTCAAAATTGAGCTGCTTGGTAGCATTGGATAAAATGAGGAACATTGCATTGCCTTATTTTTTAATCCAAAATTCATAATTTGTTCTTTCTCCAGCATGCCCTGAGGCTGATTGCATTCCGCCAAATACACAAAGTGCTTGGAATGGACCCAATCCCGCCACCTAAATTCCAGCGAGGGGGTCGTTTCACTCGCAAGAGGAGACGTGACAATTCAACTGGCGAGGGAAATGACTCCGAGGGTGAGTTAGACGGTAGGCATTGACACATTTTTTGTTATAGGTTAGCTGTTTATTTCTGTCTAGTATGTACCTTGCAAGTCCCACTTGGTGGTAATCAATCTCCTTTGAAAATTGATTACTTACTATTTTAGTATTTCTTTTGTTGTTTATTAATTAGCTATTAATCCGACTTTAATCTCTTCTTGGGCATTATAGGATGCAATGTGTGAATGATAGTTAGAGTCTGGCAGGTTATTTTAACAAATGAAAACTTAGCAAGTTAGCTTGTGGATATATTTGCAGTTTTGCGTAATGTTTTCCTAAAGAAAAAACATCTAATTAATTAATTTACAAGTAGATAGGCATGCAGTTTGATTTGGTATAATGGTAAAATACATCACCATTGTATTTGTAAAGTAGGGAAGTATGAGACCACTTTGAAACGGTATGAACTACGTTAAGGGTTGTACATGATGGGTCATGTTCTATTAAGGCGGCTGAGTTATGACACGTGTTTAACTAGTGCATATTGGTGACCCACCAAGATAGGGTTAAGGATTGACAATCTTCAAGTGCTTCACCAATTTCATTCAAAAGATGTCAAAAACCTGCCTTGCCATATACTGTTCTGTCATAAGCCTGTACTTCCACCTTACATTGTTGTGGATGGTGAATCATGGGAAAGTCAGATCATGAAATCCTTGCCCTTCATTTTCTAGCATGCCATATCTTGTCCATAATCTAGGAGACAGTACAACATTTTCATATAGTCTTCAATCATAATGGAAGCTTTCTGAGAGTACCAATAGAGAACACTTGAAACTTGTAGTTGCTTTGTTCTTTGTCATCCAGTGCTTCCTTAAGGGATCGTCTGCGGAAAATATAAATGAATATAAATATATTAAGTAAATATTTCGCTTGTTCATACATCCTGCAACCGTAGTGCGACAAAATTTTACAGTAAAATTTGCATTAATAATAAAGTTATGGGTACTCTTCCTCTCTCTCTCTCTCTCTCTCTCTCTCTCTCTCTCTCTCTCTCTCTCTCTCTCTCTCTCTCTCTCTCTCTCTCTCTCTCTCTCTCTCCCCCCCCCCCCCCCCACACACACACACACATATACACCCATTGTGTTCACTGGCATACAGAGATTACCTGGCAATGCTGGGATTCCAAGATTACTGTAGATGGAGGAATAGAGACGGGTGAAGTCTAGGATCAGTGATGTAGGAAAGGTATTGGGAAGAATGAAGAAAGTATTTAGTTGTAGGGAGAACGTTGTATGGAGTAGCTTTGCCCACTGCGTTATATGGGGCTGAAACATGGGCCATGGCAGTTGGAGTAGGTTCCAGTGCATCAGTTGATCAGATCAGGTGTGGGGAGAGAGAGTCATGCAAATAGCTGCTGATAGTGTTTCCTTAAATTCAAAAGTATAGTAATTGTATAGCCTTTTTGTGGTTATGTGTACTTAATTGTTAGTTAATTCTGTCAATTAGTGGAGGAATTTGGACGAGTGTGTAGGGGGAGGAATTTGAGAGTGAATGAGAATAAGAGTAAAAGTCATGAATTGCACAAGAGGGATTGGTGGTAGGAGAGTGAATGTTACATTGAATGATAAATTGCTTGAGGAGGTGGAATGGCTTAAATATTTAGCGTCCAAGATTACAGTAGATTGAGGAATAGAGACAAGTGACATCGATGGTCAATCATATGTTAGGAGAATGAAGGTGTTTAGTTGTATAGCAATGGAGATCAATGTAAAGAGAAGGTTGTATGAAGGCATAGCTGTTGAAACATAGAGTATGACAGTAGCAGAGATTGAATGGAATGGAGATGAGGTATGTGTGGAGTATCACGTATGGACAGAGGAGTGAGAAATGAGGAGGTGCGAAGGAGAGCTGGTGTTATGAGAGGCTGCTTGAGTAGAGCAGAGTGTGTTGAGTTAGTTTGGACACATGGAGAGAATGGAGGACCGGTTGGTGAAGAGAATTTTAGGATCCGATATGAGAAGTGTTAGGTTGAGAGAAAGGCCATGAATGGGATAGATGGACAGTGTGTAAAGAGCATTGAATGAAAGAGGAATGTCTGTGGATTAAGGAAAGATGATTGTGTGTGTGATAGGAGTGAATGGAGAGCAGTGGTGAATGCATGATTAATGACGTAGCTTTGATGACCCTTGGAGGATGTTCTTTTGCTTCTGTTGTGATCCTCACATTATATCAGATATGGAGAGGGAGAAGGCATGAGTTAAATAGGAAGCAGCAGGGGTAAATCTTAGGATTAAGTTATAGATGTGACCACTACTCTTGTCCCCATTATGTGACTGACCTGATGCACAGTGTTTGGGCGGGATGTACTTCTCTTCTCCTAAGGGGGCCTCTGGACTAAATGAGAGGAGTGTATATGTTGTGTGCATGTGTTTGCGTATGCATGCCTTTTCTTGGCTATCCCTCTTTAGGGAATAACAGCCTGGTATATAAATAGATAGATATAACTTAAAAAAAACAAAAAAACATTGCACGTACATATTACATACTGTCCATTGCAATAGTAATATGAGGTTGAGCCACACTCCTTGGTCTTGGTCATTGGCCGCTAGTCACTGTTGGTAAACAAACCTACAGCACCAACAAATCACTTTCCATATGATGGTGCTTACAGTATTGTATACTTGTGTATTATATGGTACGTATACAGTGGGATCTCAGTATACGACCTTAATCCGTTCCAAATCCCTAGATTTATATCAAATTAATTTTTCCCATAGGAAATAACAAGAAAATTATTAATCCGTTCCATTGAA
>JAXIVD010001363.1:2500-12500 GCA_036785275.1 Cancer borealis | reverse complement strand
TCTCCAGAACATGTTATAAAACAGAACAAGGTTCTCAAGAGGATGTATATTAGGCATTTATTTGTGTGTTAATAGCATCTGCAGATTGCAAAGAAATGCTTGTTTTAGAAGTTGTTACTCATGACTAAAAAATGAAAGTTGGCAGTATTACAAAGCATTACCAAAAAATCATGCAGAAACAACATAATACATATGTTGCTTGTAATTTTACCTGTAGCTTGTTAGTTGGAGTTTGAAAATTTATCAAATACAGCTTTTAGAGTTTTTTTTATATAGTGGCAAATCATCAGCTTATGGTAGCAAAAGTTATATTTGAGTATTCAACAAACTTAAATAGCACATAAAATTTACCCAGCATAATTTATGTCAGTATATTCAGGAAAAAAGGTGGACATTTTGGTTTTTGTGCATCCATCTGAAGAAATTTTACCTGTGTTGTAGGTTTCTGCATCTTGTGTCACGTAGACTACAATAAAAAAAATATAGTGTATGCTCTGTTATTAACCTGAAGCTTCATTAACAAATTGCGCAGATGAGTAACCACTGAGCTACATGTGGGTGTCTGAGGAAATAATTTAAAAATAACCTTATGTTAATGAAGTTTTCAGTTAAAACATAGTTTAAAATTGTGAGGATTCATAACTGCATTGATGTTTTGTTGAATGAGTTAACAAAGGAAAACTTCTTGGCTGAACCATGAATGAATAAATGTGGAAACATTTAAATTATATGATGAATAGAGGCTAAAAACTAATAGTATTGTGTATTAGGCAAGAATGGAATGCATCAATCTGAGTACTTATTTTTTATTTTCTAAAATTCATTTTCCTCCTCAACCTGCACTGAATAGACTCCACTCCCTTTCACCTGATTGGTCAAACGGAATGTGTCCCTAAATTTACATGTTTTGTATTAAATGAATATGATCGGGATTATTTAATGTTTTATATTTTTTTTTACAAAAATGTACCATTATTTGCTATTTAACATTACTATACAAAATATGATGTTAAAAACTTAAGTATTATTTACGTTGCATGAAATGAATCTAAATTCAATCTGTTTACTTAATCTTTCTTGAATCTCCACATTGTTGACTTGTATGTAAATAATACTCAAGCTCTTAATAATATAAATAATTTTTCGGCTTAGTATTTTTAAATAACAAATAATGGTACATTTTGTATGAAAAAATTTAAAACTATATATAACTAATTAGATATTCTCAATCTTATTTATTTAATACAAATTATGTAAATGTAGGAACATGTTCCATTACACCAGCGGTTCCCAATTACTTTTGATCATTACCCAAATTATTCCATTATCCACCTCTCCCTTCTCTGAGGTGATGAATTGCCGGTTAATGGAACTGGAGCTTTGCGGAGATTTAAATCACTGTTCATAATGATAAATCTAAATATTTGTGTGTATTTAATATTTTTTCCTTTCACCTAAACTTTTCTAAAAGCTGTCATTACCCGTGCTGAATATGAAATTACCTCCAGTGAGATCATATACCCCTGTTTGGAAATCACTGTATTATACCAATCATTTGGAAAGGTGCAGAGCCTACTCGGTGCATTTTGCCCAACAAAAAAAAAAAGACACTACAAAGTTTATATTATATGTTAACTCAGTTTGGAGTGGTATTTGTGTGGATGAAAGAAGGAAATAGTTTAATTTGGGGTAATAGATGCTTGGCACAATAAAAGTTATTTAACATACAAAGTTGTTAGCTACGTTATGTTAGCTTTGTTCGCCACCATTTTCACAACAAGATACGTCTTGAGCAATACTGTGATTTTTAATTTTTTCTTTAAGCTAGATTTTTTATTTGGCCCTGTGGTTGGGGCTACAAGAATTCTACCACCATAATCCCTGTGGTTCGTAAAAGGCGACAAAAAGGGACGGAGTGAGGGGTCTGGGAAGCCCTTCCTCTGTATACTCTCCTACAAAAAGACAAGGCACAGGTGTGGAGGGGAGAGTAATGTCTCCATGAACCCTGGCGTGCCTTGTCTTGGCTACCTCCCTTTAGGGAGATAACAGCCTGGTATATAGATGGAAAGATATTTTATATTAATTAAATTTTGTTTATTTATTTTTTATTTAATTTTTTTTTAGAGCGGGAGGGTGTCTACCAAGTGCAGAAAGAATTTCAATAAAAATATATAAAAGGTCCTTTCTGCTTTTTTCTTGTTCCAAAGAAATAGAGAAGTTTCTAACCCTCCATTCTTGTCCATTCTACAGTTAACACCCAACTTTTGTAGATTCTACTCTTGCAGTTGAGGTTATTTGCAAGGACCATGGAAAAAGCCTAATGTTTGGTATTCAAGCTAATGCTAAACAAGAGAGAGCTAGAAAGAGCTACACCTCACTATAAGAGAGGTACACCTTCAGCCAAACAATAATATCGGGGACCATGGGAAATAAATTTTTCCCCAATGATCTAGATAGAAAGGATCTTTCTATCTAGATCAGATGTTGAATATTCTGTGTGCAAAGATCCAGGTCTAGATAGACCTGGATCTTTGCACACAGAATATTCAACTGTGCAACAAAAGGTATTCTGTCAGTCGTAACAAATAAATTTGGACATT
Organism: Cancer borealis; assembly: GCA_036785275.1. NCBI lineage: Eukaryota > Metazoa > Arthropoda > Malacostraca > Decapoda > Cancridae > Cancer > Cancer borealis. The sequence continues at coordinate 9,900 of JAXIVD010001363.1, read as the reverse complement.
GGCTCATTTGGGCCACATTCTAGTTCATTCAGATTTTTTATCAACATTGGTGGACTCTTTTATATATATATATATATATATATATATATATATATATATATATATATATATATATATATATATATATATATATATATATATATATATATATATATATATATATATATATATATATATATATATATATATATATATATATATATATATATATATATATATATATATATATATATATATATATATATATATATATATATATATATATATATATATATATATATATATATATATATATATATATATATATATATATATATATATATATATATATATATATATATATATATATATATATATATATATATATATATATATATATATATATATATATATATATATATATATATATATATATATATATATATATATATAATATATATATATATATATATATATATATATATATATATATATATATATTATATATATAGTATATATATATATATATATATATATATATATATATATATATATATATATATATATATATATATATATATATATATATATATATATATATATATATATATATATATATATATATATATATATATATATATATATATGCTGTGGAACCTCAGTATACGTCCGCTTTGGAATAAGTCCAACTAGGTATACGACCTGTTTGGACTCATATATATATATATATATATATATATATATATATATATATATATATATATATATATATATATATATGATATATATATATATATATATATATATATATATATATATATATATATATATATATATATATATATATATATATATATATATATATTATATATATAGTATATATATATATATATATATATATATATATATATATATATATATATATATATATATATATATATATATATATATATATATATATATATATATATATATATATATATATATATATATATATATATGCTGTGGAACCTCAGTATACGTCCGCTTTGGAATAAGTCCAACTAGGTATACGACCTGTTTGGACTCAAAAAGTTTTGCTTGGTATACAATCTTTGTTTAGAATACGACTCGTGTGAGCGTCAGACGACAGTACACCAGTTTCTTCCATTGAGTGAACAACCCGTACTATAACTGAATTTTCACTTGATTTTGTTTTTTCACATAAATTTTTAGTAAATTTATTAACCATGAGTTCTAAGAAAGGTAATGAGAAGAGCCAAGCAACAAAGAAAATGGTTTGGATCAGCATAGAGGTGAAAAAAAAAGATTGTTGAAAAATATGAAGGTGGCATTCGTCTCCGGGACTTGGCTGATGCATACCGTATGCCCAGAACGACAGTATCTACAATTGTGAAAAACAAAGACATGAAATCAGCTAATGTTGTGAAGGTGGTGAAATCGCTTACCAAACAAAAATTCTCAAAGTTTTATTAGAAGGGGACTAGTTTCCCGGACTTTCCTTTATACCCGCTGGCAATCTTTCTGGTCCACCCTTACCTCTAATAAACTTCGCGCTGTCAAGCCCTCTGTTTCCCCTTGGTCCCACCCATCTCATCCTACTAGACGCTGGGAGACTGCCCTGGCCCGCTTACGAATTGGCCACACCAGATTCACCCATTCCTACCTGATGTCCCGTTCCCCTCCCCCAGTCTGCCCATCTTGTGGCGTCCTTTCCTCCCTTCCTCATCTCCTCCTTTCATGTCCCGTCTTCGCAACCCCTCATCTTGCAGCCTTCCCCCACCTTTCCTCCCTGTCCCGTGCCCCCTGTCTTGCTGACATCCTCGCTGAGTCCCCTTCCTTTTCCCTCCCTGCCCTTATATCCTTTCTTCGTACCGCTAACGTCCTACATCTAATCTAACCCCTGCCCGACCCTACCCCCCACCTAGTCCTACTACCTAACCCTACTGCCCCAATAGTGCCATATGGCCTTTGTTGCCTGGCACATTTCCCCCCCCACATTATAATCCAAACAATAACAATAACATCTCCCTTCTCAGCGCCATCCTAGTAGGCACTCTACTCTTCTCGGCAATGTAAAGTGAGATTTCCTTAACAGAGAGTCAAGCTTACATGGGGTGTTGTTTAAACCCTAATTACTCCGTTATTAAGGGTAATTAAGCCACACTGAGTCACCTGAAGCTGCATAAACCCCTAGTGATCATGCAGCTGTGGTTAAACTGTGATGATAACAGTATTGGTGTGACAGCTGTGCACACAAGTGTCTGTTGTCATCATGGCTGCTACTAGCTCAGGCACCGCCACCATCCTGGACTTAGGACAAGACCTAACAATGACAAGATGATTTACCCTCTGGTTATGACTGGCATACAACTATTCGTAAACGAGGAAGGACATCCTCACCAGACACCGATGACAGGGTGAGAGACTCTAAGCGGTCTGCCGCTGTTACCGCCACATTCAACATTCTCCCGACAGCCCCATGGCCTCCTTCTTGCTACGCTCCACCATAGGCTCCCGCATATTTTCTAACCTGAGAAGGGTCAGTTACATCCTCATGCGATCTCCCTTGAGCAAATACCTCCTCAAGGGAGAGACACAACCCCTAGGTGACAGATCATCCCTGGTGGTGGCCGTGTGGAAACACAACCTGCCCAAGATCCCTGATCTTAAGAAACTTACCCTCACCCTGGGAGAATGGGAGGTCATCTGCAGGAGGGCTGACAGGGGGCAGAAATATACAACTACACCAGAGTGGGACCCCTCAATGATGAAAACACCCTGGACGAGTTGTGGAACGACTACAGGAGCCTGGACGGAGGAGAAGTGCTGGAGATATCCTGGATCCTGCAGCGTCTCCTTCCAAGGACATCCACTGGTAAGTGGCTGTACCTAAAGGTTAAGGGGCCACATGCCCACCAAGGTGACCATCAGTGGCCTGGTTTATTTACCACATCTTTACCTCCTGCCCTTTCTGCACTGCCCAAAATGCTTCAAGATCAGCCACTCCGTCAACATCTGCAGGGCACAGGAGAGATGCACACGATGCAGTGGTCCTCACCCTTTCAGGACAGCCAACCACACCTGCACTAGACCACACCGCTGTTTCCAGTTCGGAGACCACATGGTCCCAGGTCTGTGTACTGCCCCCACAACAAACAAGGCCAGGACCTATACACCACTCAAGCAAAAGATGGTAAGTCCCTACAGCACATTAATCAAAATTTAAGAGACTTGCCTTCCCTTAACCTGCGGCCACGACACAGGCCACAGTTCATCTCACCCCCGGCAACCATCATCCAGCCTCGCCCACACACTGACCAGCCAGGCCTGTCATACTCAGCCATTGTTACAGCCAACAGATTTGTTACCCTGAAAGACCCTGGGGAGGAGGAGGAAGAAACTGAAATAACCCCAGTACCCTCAGTCACTAACACACCAACTACTGCCACTGATACTGTTCCACCTGGAATGCCTTCACCTGTAGCTCCTGCTCCTGACACTTGGACTCTTAGCGCTGCAGAACTGCCACCAAACACCCATCGCAGTTGCCAGCGCAAACAACCCAGCAGACCACCAGGGAAGGCTCCACAGCCCTCAACCTTCCTCACCACAGCCCCAGGTAGTGACCTGCAACAGGACACAACCTGTGCAGAGATCCATCATTCCCCCGCCAAACACAGGCAAGGAATGGTAAGTGGCAACACAGCCCAACATATCATTACCTCCCCACCAGCATACAACAGGCAGCCAACATGACCACCAACACCGCAACCACCAGGACACGGACCACCACATCTCCCACGAAGGATGAGGTCATCCCCGAGATTTTCACCCTCCTGTAGGAGTTCCACCACATGTACCAGTCAGATGCATCTGTCCATGACATACTTTCCAAGCTGTGGCCCACTATTTCCATGCTCCTGACTGCAATCTTCGCATAATGGCCCTCACATTTATGCTGTGGAACGCTAGGTCCCTCCCCAGGAAGACTCAAGATATACCTGAGGGACACACTGCCTTCTGTGGTTGGAGTATGTGAGACATGGCTCCCCCCACCTCTCACTCAATCTCCCTGGGTACACCATCTTTAAAGAGGATCGCCACCAGAGACGAGGTGGGGGAGTACTTCTCGCCCTGAGGGACACACTCGTCCACTCCCAGCTCCATCTCCCTCAGAGGCAGGACGGACACCTGGAGGCAGTCGCTGCCAGAATCAGTCTGAGGAGGGGCTGGCTTACCGTGGCAGTATGCTACAACCCGGGTGGAGCCGCACCCTACTAGGACTATGAGCACTACTTCTCCCACCTACCACACCCTGTGCTCATCATGGGAGATTTTAATGCCCACCACCAACACTGGGACCAACTTTACCGCCCAACCATAGAAACACCTCGGGCAACACACTACACCAGGTCCTCATAGACTCCCTCCACCTGTCGCTGCTGAGCCCGCCAGGACTTGCCACCAGGTTTCACCCCCACACCGCAGCACCCTCAGTCCTGGACCTGTTCCATGGTGACCCAGCCTTCAACACTTGCATCTTCTCCACCGGACCCTACATGGGAAGTGATCATCTCCCCTTGCTGGCCACTCTCCCAAACGCCTCCCCAAGGCCACGCTGGAATATCACCTCAGAGTGGCAGAAGTATGAAGTGGTGCAGAGGATTCCTCCCAACAACTCTTCCCTGCCCATGGAAGAAGCACAGTCATGTGCTTTACCCAGAAGAGACTACCAAGCCCCCCCAACAATAACCCTGAGCGGACTGACCGTCCCATACTCCACCACTCACACCTTCCTGGGGCTGAGACTGGACGGTCCCCGCCTCTCCTGGGCCAGGTACGTGGACTACCTGAAGACTTCCTGCACCAAAAGACTGGACGTAATGAAGAGGATAGCAGGAAAACGCTGGGGAGCCAACCGAGAAGTGCTCCTAAAGTACTATCTTGCCACCACCAGGGCCAAGATGATGTATGGCAGCAGCATCTACGGGTCAGCCTAACCAAGCTGGACCCCATCCAAAATGCTGCCCTGAAGATCTCAATGGGAGCCATGAGATCCTCTCCAGTCATCTCCCTTCACACAGAGGCTGGCATCCTTCCCCTGTTCACCCACAGGAGAGAGATGTTATGCCACCATCTACACCGCAACATGAGTCTGCCACGCCTCCATCCACTAACCACTCTATACAATAACTCAGATGTGGAGTAGCATGCACCTGTGTGGCTTCCCAGCTCAAGACAACCTCTGTTGGTGAAGGCCTTGCAGGCACTCAACACCCTTAGCCTGCCTCTGCCACAACCACATACTCAGACCGCACTCATCCATACCACCCTGGCTGGACTTCAAGTACATGTTTGGCCTCCACATCCCTGGCCTCCCTCCCAAGCCTGACTCAAACATCCTTGCAGCACCTCTGTTCCTGGAGCTAGACAGATCCCTCTACCTTGAGTCTTGAGTCTTGAGTCTTGAGTCTAATAATCCCAAAAAGCGGTGTCCGCTGTCCAGGGATGCAAGCATCCGGGTGCCTGGCTTCTACAGGCACTTAAGGGTGGGTGGAGGCAGCATCTGTCGAATGGCTGGTAGTGCTGCTCTCCTGAATCCTTGGGTGTTGCTTGCAGTAACTGCTTCACTTTTTACCACCACAACCTAAGACTGTTCACAGATGGCTCACACCGCCCAACACCCCCGGCCACATCAGCAGCCATTTACGACCCAAGCACATCCAACTGCAGGGCGTCGAGGCTGCCCCAGAGACAGATGTGGTGACAGCGGAGCTCTACGCCCTCCACCAAGCCCTCACATACCTTGACACCATCCACACCAAGGGTAAGGCTGTCATATACACAGACTCCCTGTCATCACTACACCTTCTCTCACTGCACCCAGCATTAGCAACGCTCCTCGTCCACGCCATACAGGAAACCCTTATCCATTTTAATTCCCAGGGCTTGGAGATCAAGCTCCAATGGGTGCCTTCCCACACCAACATACGAGCGAATGATGTGGATGCTGCTGCCAAGATGGCCCTCTCGCAAGACAGCATCACACCGCTTCCTCTTCCTCTCTCCACTGCTAAACACCTCATCTTTCGCACCTGCCAATCAACTTGGAACAACACCCTCAGTAACACCCTCCTCAACACCAACATGGGCCAGTATCGCACCTTAGGTGAGACAACAGTCCTGCGTGCTGGATGTGGCCCTCACGCGCCTTCACCTTGGCCACACAACACTCACCGCACACCTCCACTGCCTGGGCCTGGCTCCCGATCCCTACTGCCCCTGGTGCAGGAATACTGAGGAGACTGTAGATCACTTCATGCTACAGTGCCCAAGCTTCCACTCCCACCGAGTACTACTTCGCAATCAACTTCTCGCCCTGAACATAAACACCTTCGACCTGCCCACCCTCCTGGCGGTGGCGGGCACCCACCCTGACACACGACCAGCTGTCATCCGTCTCACCTGCGCTTTCCTTAGGAAGACGGGACAGCTGCCACGCCTTTAACCTTCACAGGAATACGCCAGGGCTCATGGGACTAAAGTGGTTCCAGCCTAACACAACAAAGAAGAAGAGTTTAAATTTTCATTTACAGTATTTCATCTAATTTCTTTTGTACTGTACTATATATAATTAATGTAATGTATTAACGTATTTTAGTATTTATGAGTGTTTAAAATAAATTTATACAACTCCATCAATGTATAATACATGTACTGTATGCCAATAACAATAGAATTTTTTTCATGGGAACAGATTACCGTATTTGACGGCATATAAGACGCTTTTTTCTCAAAAAAACTTCCCAAATCACCCCTGCATCTTATATGTAAAGGCAAGGCCTCCGACACTCACTACAGGAGGCTGATTTAACCCTAAATGGTAATTTCTACCTACAGTAGCCTGGCTCCATTAATAATATTACCAGTATTTACTGAAACATTATTATTGTGAATTATTATCTTACATTATTACTATCCGTACTGAAAAGAAATATCGTATAGAATTATGGTACTTACTGTATACCAGCTGTTCAAATAGTAAACATCTGGGCGAGTTTGGTGGCCGAGCGCCATCTATTGTCTATTGATCTAACAATTTCACTATAATCATTCTTTCCATCCCCATATTTTGCCTTGCCATTATCTCTTTGCTCTGCCTTTTAGCTTAGCATAGCGCTATATGACCTTCAATGTCTGGCGCTTATTTTATTTCCATTAGCTCACTCATCGAGCACATCACCAACATCCCTCGAACATTTAGCACTACCTTTATCTCTGTTGTATCCCATCCGTCTTCCTCCAGTCATACCTCTTCCACTCCCACTCCTCTTGTTCCTTCATCTAGCACAATTACCCCTTCCACTGCTATTATCCTCTCTTAATCCCCATCTCTTGCTTTTTCACCTTTCAATTCT
>JAXIVD010001362.1:82500-89378 GCA_036785275.1 Cancer borealis | reverse complement strand
ATCGAGTTATTATAACTTTTCCAACCCGCTCTCCTGCACCGAGCCTCCGGGGACCCAATTTGAGTGGAATTTTATAAAGTTTCCTATAATATTAAAGATGCAAATAAGAAAATTCCTCTGCTCATGGCGGGCTGGGACGAAGAGAATTGTACCCGCCTGCTGCTTCTTTGTCTCCTGTAAATTATGTAAACGGTGGAAGCTTCTCTCTGTAAGTTACGGCGGCGAGCCTTCTTTGTAAACTGTGTAAACCTGTGTGTGTGTGTGTGTGTGTGTGTGTGTGTGTGTGTGTGTGTGTGTGTGTGTGTGTGTGTGTGTGTGTGTGTGTGTGTGTGTGTGTGTGTGTGTGTGTGTGTGTGTGTGTGTGTGTGTGTGTGTGTGTGTGTGTGTGTGTGTGTGTGTGTGTGTGTGTGTGTGTGTGTGTGTACGTAGTCAACCTCTACCCTCACCTCCGCCGATAACTGTGTAGGTTCCGAGTGTCACATATAAATGGAAACAAAGATGAAATAGTATAGATAAAACAGGTTATTTTGTGTAATTACGTGATCCAGGAATTTGTTTTGAATTTGTACGCATTATGTAAATTATATACATACACACACACAAAACACACACACACACATACACACACACCCCGCCCCCCCTCCCACACACACACCACATCTATATTGTCATTATTTACATCAACAAAAAAACTGCCAAAGATGATGAATACAAAAAAAACTCAATAGATAAATAAATATAAACATAGTAAAGACAATAAAACAAGGATGAAAACAATGCATACAAGACATAGACAAGAAAAATCTCCTCATCTCGGGATAGCTAAGCCTTTTCTTTGTTTATTTTCAAGTCAAGTAAAACAAAACAAAAGAGACTGGATTACGGCGACGCAAAACGAAATTCAATAAGAAAATAAAACGGAAAAAGAGAGAGAGAGAGACAAAAAAAAGATGGTAAATAGATACTTTGTGACGTCACGAAAAGCCTTTACAAACTCGTGAAAGCGGATATTTTCTTGCGAATTGGAGAGAGAAGAAAAAAAAGACAAAAAAGAGAGAGAGAGAGAGAGAGAGAGAGAAGAGAGAGAGAGAGAGAGAGAGAGAGAGAGAGAGATGAGAGAGAGGAGAGAGAGAGAGAGAGAGAGAGAGAGAGAGAGAGAGAGAGGTGTATCTGCCTGTCTATCTATCTATCTACCTGTCTAGTTACCTGTTCATCTAGTTTTCTGTCTATCTGTCAAATTTACTGTCTATCAATCCTCACCTTTGCTCTACCTATAACAAATTTAACTTACCATTCAATACTCCAATTAGTTACATTCTTGAGATCACTTGTTTGGGAATCGTAGGAATGGTTAGTGTTAGAAGGAAAAGAAAGGGGATTGAATTCTCTAATAAACAGTGTTTGGGAATCGTAGGAAGAGTAAAAGTATTATAAGGAAGAGAAAGAAGATTGAATACCTTATACCTTGTTGTAGTGATCGTAGGAACAGTGAAAGTCTTGCAAGGAAAAGAAAGGAGACTAAACATTATATACCTTCTTCTAGGGTCGTAAGCATAGTGAAAGTATGGCAAGGAAAAGAAAGGGGCCTGAATACCGTGTTTTAGGATCATAAGAATAGTGAAAGTATTGCAAGGAAGAGAAAGGGTGTTCAATGCTCTGTTTGGGGGGTCGTGGCGCGGCATAAGAGTAATACAATCATCAAAGTTTGAGGTCTGGCACCGTATTGAATAATGGGACAGACGGCTGGTTGGTGGTAGGCCATTATAACAACCGCCTCAGTAGTTACTCCGAATACTTAGGGATCCTTGCTGCCCCCCTCTCCCGCCCCCCTCTCTCCTCCCCCGCCATCCCCGCCCTCGTAACTGGTGTCAAGTGATGGTGTTTGGAGAGGTGTGTTGCAAGGGGCAGGAGGAAGGAGGGAAAATATAGTGGTGTTGTCTTAGGATTGTTCGCTATCTTTTTTTTGTCTGTCTGTCTTTCTTTACTTTCTATTCTATTTTTATCTATACCTTTTTTTCTTTTTTTCTTTTTTTTTTTCTCTTTCTTTTGTTTGCTTGGTTCAATATTTTTCTCTTTTTTCCACACACACACACACACACACACACACACACACACACACACACACACACACACACACACACACACACACACACACACACACATATACTGCTACACATATCCACACATCATCATCATCATCATCGTCATCATTACAAAACCATCGCTATTCGTTTACGTTATATTTATTTACATAAATGAACACGTCAACACCAACCAAACACTTTCCCTTCATTAAAAAAGCGATAAATTACTCTCGGAAACTCTTTTATTCGCAACTCTCTCATCACACATAATAATTAATGGACGCGCAAATACACGATACAAAAAAAAAAAAAGAGAAAATCGTATGTAAACACACATTTGCGTATCGACAGAACTGTTTCGAATTGGCCACTGTATCAATTTTTCCTCCCAAATACGTGGCGCCGCAGGGTTAGGCGAGGGGGAAATTCCTGAGTCTGTGAATGCATTATGGGTGAATTTTGACTGTGCGCGACTCCCAGCTGAACCCAAACATTAATTAACGTTGCTGTACCGGGCGAGCGAAGGTCATGAGGCTGAGGGTCTAACAAGCGATGGAAGGAAGACAGACTTGTTTACTTACTTACTTACTTACTAGAGGATTTATTGTTTACGTTAAAGAGGCAATGTTAAGACAGTCTGGCTGGCTTGTTAGTATTTATTTTTAAGGAAGACAACGTGATAATGTGATGGATTTGTCTTGTTTTTAGATGGATTTGATATTCGCTTTAAAGGAGAAACGCAATGCTATAAGACGGATTCTCTTGTATGTATTTCTCGTCGCTGTTGAAAGATTTGTTCGTCATCAGTGGTGCAGGTGAGGCGAGGCATCAATATCAGTTTATGGGTTAGATATATACAGGTTCGCTTCCCGTCTTACCGCCGCATCAGGGTTGACGTGCCTCGCCTTACGAACACACAGGTTGGTTCTTACAAGTCGGCCATCAGCACAGCCCGCCTGGCCGCGACACCCACCGGCGCTTCCTAATTTTTGGGTCGGTAATGCTGCGGGAGGCGTGGCGCGGCCGCCTATGTTACTCGATCCCAGCAAATCTCATTCAATACTCCCTGGAAAAAACTTATGCTAAATGGTATTCCCAAGCTCGGCGTTGTCAGACCGAATTTACATAGAATATCAATCGCATTTGGCGCCAGCGAGAAGGTGGGAGAAGGATTTTTCCAAGAGAGGGTCCGCGCAGCAGCAAGGTGAGCCGCGCCGTGTAAAACTGTTCAGCTGTGAATTGTAAAATGAATACAGTTCACGTTCGGATGAAAAACTGCATTTTGCAGTAATGGAGTTGAAATATTGCAATTTGAACTTTTACTGGTAGCTGATAGCCGTAATGAAATTCCCGGGGAGTGAACGAAAGCTTTTGGGGTTGTGAATCAGGCCTCTACTCCCCTCACCCCCTTCCCCAGCTGCCCTCCCCGCCCTCTAGCGGCTCAACCCTCCCCACCGCTTCCCCACTGATAGCGAGGAACTGAGGAATAAACACGGGGTGGGGGGGCAGGGGCGCGGGGGACTGTGGGGCCGAATGGAAGTGGAAGTGTGCGAAGAGTGGTGGATCCTGCCCGCCCCGCGTCGCCTCAGATCAAAGACACTGACTGTAATCACATGAAGGGCCAAGCCGCGTGTTTTAGTGCCGCTACAGTGCCACGCTCACCAACCTACAGTGCCACGCTCACCAGGATACAGTGCCACGTCTACTATGATATGGTGCCACATTCACGGTTACAGTGCCAGACCTCACTAAGCTACACTACAATACCTATCACCAACCTGCAGTGCCACAGTACCAAGGATACGGTGCCAGGGTATAGTGCTACGCTTACAACGGCACACACACACACACATACACACACACGCACACACACACACACACACTCACACACACACACACACACACACACACACACACACACACACACACACACACACACACACACACACACACACACACACACACACACACACACACACACACACACCAATCTCTGTCTCCCCTTCCTTTCCTTCCCTCTCCGCCTTCCCCACCACACGCGCCCTCAACACACCCTGCCACGCCGCCCACAGGAGCTCTGCTAGAGGCTCCCTGACCCTCGGCGGCACAGTGGCGGGACCTGCAACTGACGCCCCTCTCGCTCTGGGACTCAGCAGGGGAAGACTAAAGGGCGGGAAGAATTTGAGAGGCGGGAAGACTTTATAACAGAAGAAAGGCTATGACTCGAGACCAAGAGGACTTTGTGACCCAGGAACGGGAAGACATTTTTACTTAACAAGGAAGAAGACTGAAAAGACTGTAATTTCAAGACCGGGAAGACATTTAGATACGACTTTTAAGAGTGTGAAGACTTACTCAACGAGGTCTTATAGAGGGACAGGAAGATTCAATGACCAGGAAATAAAGACTTCTGACTTAAGCGACGGGAGGTCTTAGCGGGAAGATTTTGAAACGTTGAAAAATAATCTAAAAACAAGTAGATTTAAACATTTTTGTATCATTTTATATTTTCAAATTTTTGGATTTGCGTTTTCGAAATTTTTCGAATGTGTACGGTTTTGAAACTTCTTTATTTTTTTGGTTCATGTACGTATAGGATTTCTGAAACGTGTACGTATTTGTAATATTCTGGGTTTTAGAGAGTGAAACATGAGGATTTTTGAATGAATGCTTTGAAACATGTAAACTTTGTGCACACACACACACACACACACACACACACACACACACACACACACACACACACACACACACACACACACACACACACACACACACACACACTCTCACTCTCTCTCTCTCTCTCTCTCTCTCTCTCTCTCTCTCTCTCTCTCTCTCTCTCTCTCTCTCTCTCTCTCTCTCTCTCTCTCGCTCGCTATTGACGGTCTCAGTTGAGGCAAATTCCATTTTCCTATTTCGACTCGTTTTGCCTGCAAGTTAAACAAGATCTGTGGCTCCCCTTTGATCTGGCTCCTCCCTCTCTCTCTCTCTCCCTCTCTCTCTCTCCCTCTCTCTGTCTCCCTCCTTCCCTCCCTTCCTCTCTCCCTTCCTTCTTTTCCTTCTTCCTTCCCTCCCCTCGTCCCTGCCTTCCACCTATCATTCCTGTGTCTTATGATAGCTTACATTACCATTAATTTACTTCTTCAATTAATCCTATAATCTATTTTAATCTTTCTCTATCCACTCTTCGTTTTCTTTCTCTATTATTTTACTTTGTTTTAGTCATCCTTTTATTTCCTTCCTATCCTCCATTTTCTCCTCCACCTCCATCGTCATAATTTCTTGCATTTTTTTGTCCTTCACTTCATCAAAAGCTAAAAAATTACATTCTCATTTGTGTTAATTTCTCATCTTCATTTGCAGGTTAAAACATCCTTCACATTTTTATTGCTTCATCTCTTAATTATTCTCATGTTTTTTAATCTTTATATGTTTAGTCTGTTTTGTTCGTCCTTATGTTCACTTTTTTTCTTTTTTGTTTTGTTTGTTTATTTATTCTTTTTTTTTTTTTGTCTTCGTTATTTTGAGTTATTTATTCATTTATTCTTTTCTGTTGTTTCATGAAAGGGAATTAGTGTGCTTGTGTTTTTTGTGGAGGCTGATTAAGCATTTTTTTTATATTCTTTTTTAATTATTTTTCTTTCCTCTCTTGTTTTTTTTCTTTCATTTTCATCATTTATCTACATTATTTTCTGGTGGAGATCGTAAATAAAGGGTGGCGCTTCAAACATATCAAACACACACACACATGCACACACACACACACACACACACACACACACACACACACACACACACACACACACACACACACACACACACACACACACACACACACACAGTATGAGCTCAGCTCTTTCCATAGGGGGACGGCCGGCTGTCTCGAGAGAGACCAACAGCAGACTGTTGAAGTGAAAAAAAAAAGTATAAGTGAATACACACACAATAAGTTCAGAATCATCACAATCATTAAATTCTATTAATAAAACCTTTTCTAATACAGTCTACCTCCTTACCTTTACACTTTCCAATTATCTTATTAACTCCTAACACTTGAAAGGCAAATCATTACTATAGCTAAAATTACTAACTAAAATCCCTTTATTTTCTTTTATCTAGCAGTCATAACAAAAGTTTTTATTTTCAACATCCATATTTTCATCCGCTGGTCTTGTCTGTCTGTCTGTCTGTCTGTCTGTCTCCATATGTGTAAATGTTTTCAAAAAAAGTATCTATGACTGAAAATTTTATATATATTTTTTTACCCTAACGCACGGCACGAGAGTATGGACAGAAGGTGGCGGAAAGTGATGATATTCAACCTTACTTTGGGAGGTTACAGGTTCGAGTCCCATTAATCTAGGAACCTTTTAAGTATTGAGTCATTAATATCGTTTGTATCTCATTCTTTATGCTCAACCTCACAGGAAGGGGAAAAAAATTAAAAGTGTCTTACTACAATATTATAACGAAAGGGAAAACAGTTGTCACATTGCACTAATAAATTAAGAGAAAACATCATAGAAACGTGAACAGAATATCAATTATAACACAACATTTCATCACTTCATCAGCGACTCACAATCATCAACCTAACTAACACAACCTCATCCTAACCTAACCTAACCTAACACAAAAACATCCTTGGTCATAGAAGTGGAGTTAAATATCCTTGCTATATATACTCATTACCGTCACGGAGTAGAGGTGAGCGTCAAACCAGGTGAAAAAATGAGTATAAAATTAAGGTGTTTTAGAACTTAATCAACACGACTGGTGGAGGGAGGGAGAAAG
>JAXIVD010001362.1:7500-80000 GCA_036785275.1 Cancer borealis | reverse complement strand
TGTGTGTGTGTGTGTGTGTGTGTGTGTGTGTGTGTGTGTGTGTGTGTGTGTGTGTGTGTGTGTGTGTGTGTGTGTGTGTGTGTGTGTGTGTGTGTGTGTGTGTGTGTGTGTGTGTGTGTGTGTGTGTGTGTGTGTGTTTCTAATGTTTCGAGATAATGTTGTTTTATCATTGCATCAAAAAGTTATGTGGAGAAATGTGCGTTAAGATGAAAAGTGGAAGCTGCTATTGTGTTTTTAAAGAGAGTAAAAGTTAAACGTAATGAAAGTTAATAGCACAAAGAAAATGGCAAGTGTGTGTGTGTGTGTGTGTGTGTGTGTGTGTGTGTGTGTGTGTGTGTGTGTGTGTGTGTGTGTGTGTGTGTGTGTGTGTGTGTGTGTGTGTGTGTGTGTGTGTGTCTATATATGTATGTTCTTACAGTATTTCAAAGTCATCAGAGAATGTTTATAAAGTTTCAATCGATAATGTTGAAATTAGTTATTGTACTTCTATGTTTACTCTCTTCTCTTCTTCCTTTTTAGTTTCTTTTTAAGGAGACGGAAGAAAATAAAGGGAGCGTGGCTTATCTCTCTCTTCCCTCCTCTCCCTCCCTCCCTCCTTCCCTCCCTCCTTCGCTTACGTTGCCGCGGGGTGAACAAGCCTGGGTGTGCTTCGGGTAAACATGATACAATAATTTCACTCTCGCCGCTCTTCTTTCTCGAAAACGCGTTTATGACCTCGCCTTTCATTCCTGCTCGGGGGAAAATGGATGACTATGGCGGAGCTAACCTGGCCTGACCTGGTTAATTGTGTAGCGCCGGTTGAGAGGGTGCGGGGCGAGGCTGCATTGAGGCGAAGGGCGCACGGGAGATTGAAAAGTCTCCCCGGAGTGAGATGGAGTTAACCCGGTGGTCTCTGGAGTGGAGTCATTATCCAGCAAACTTCTATAGCAACAATGGCTGGTTATTATAGCGAGCAGCCTCGACCGTGGGGAGGGAGCTGCCCTAAGGTTACGTGAAGAAGCGACGCTCATCTCCCATCTATTCAAGACTGACCTACTTCGTCAAAAGTATTAGATATTTTCCTCCCCGCAGCATCGTTTTCTTTCAGTGTTTGTTTGCTTTGTGTTTACATGGTTGGATTGGAGGAGGAGTTTTGCATACACGGTGGTGCGTTGCGTTGCCTCCAGCCCACACCGGCGCCAAGGACACGATCACTTTTAAGGCATCACACACACACACGCAGAATTCATGTCCTTTTTCTTCTATCACTATTTCACGATTAAGGAAGGGAAATTTAAACTCAAACCAACCAGTCATTTCGCAGTAAAATTTAAACCTAACAATTCCAGCAATGTAAAAAAAAAATAAGACGAAGAATAGGAGTTAGTATATCATTGTGACTTTAGGCTACAAGAGCGAGGTGTGACTTTCCAATGGTAGCAGCTTCCTCAAGTGAACAGCACACCCTGCCACGCGTCATCACTCTTGATCTTGAGCCAGCAGTGACGCCTCCCATTTTTACCGCAGGATTTAGTGCTGTTATGCATGAAGGCTGTAAGTAACTCAGACCGCGGCGGCCCGGGTATCTGTCACCCTTTCCCTTGCACACCATTAACACTGGAAATCTTGCACGTCTCCGCCACGTCAGCGCATCTTACGTTAAAACCTTCTTCTGTGACGCCTTCAGCAGCCTCGCTTTTCCAACCCAAAGCCATGTAATCAAATGTAAAAGTCGAAGGGTGTTGGACGACATGGCATTCCTGGAGCAAGATGGAGAGAGAGAGAGAGTGAGAGAGAGAAAAAAAAAATAAGCTCAGCGTCGCACCACATCCTTCCTCTGTCTGTCTGTTCGGCGCCCACTAGACTTATGAGTCGCGTGATTTCAATACCATTTGCATTTGAATCCTCGCTGGGCCACGATCCAGTAGCGTGGTGCCAGCTGGTGGCCATTCACTGAAACATTCACGTATTTCATAAAAGTAACGGAGATCTAGCTAGCTCAGGGTTTTTCGAAGTCAATCTGCTGGAATACACTGCTTGGTTCCTATTACTATTTATTACTTATGGTTTTAGTGTAGTGTATTCCTGTCTCTCTCTCTCTCTCTCTCTCTCTCTCTCTCTCTCTCTCTCTCTCTCTCTCTCTCTCTCTCTCTCTGTTTTTCATTTTTGTTATATTTTTTACATCTTTTTCCTTCTTTTTAATTTGTTTGTCTTTCGTTATGTTATGTGTTTATTTTATTTTTGTTTATTACTAATTTTTCTTCAACTGCTTCGTATTTTTTTTGTTGGTGTATTTTTTTGTTATTGTGTTCTCGTTATATTTCACATTCCTTTCAGTTTTCTAATCTTTCTTTCTTCTTGTTATCACGTGATTGCCTTGCTTCTTCACCTCTCTCCTCTTTTTTTTTTTTATACTTTCATTTCTTATTATTCTTTTGTTCTCCTCTTCGTCATCTGTCACATTTTTTTTTTACTTCCTTCCATTTCTTATTCACTTTCTTTCACCTCCTGTTCGCTTTTTTTCTGCTTGTCAAATTTCTTGTATGTTTTTTTATTTCATTTTTCATGTTTTCTTTTTATTTCCTGTTTTTCTCACATCCTCTTTTTATTATTTGATACACACACACACACACACACACACACACACACACACACACACACACACACACACACACACACACACACACAGATTGTTATATACTGCAAAATATACCCCATGAATGTATCCATATCACTTAACACACACACACACACACACACACACACACACACACACACACACACACACACACACACACACACACTTACAGGTCCTTACCATTATCTTGTTTACATTGGATAATCGCATTAGGGGGCGCTGGGCATCACTAGAACGGCCTGGGAAAATGAGGGGAGGAGTGGGAAGGACACGTGCCACAGACAGAGGTAGAGGGGGGGGGGGGTGGCTGGCTGAAGGGAGGAAAACTGCGACAAGTACAATCGACACCCTGGGTTCGATTCCTTATCAACACCAAAATAATAATTTAAAAAAAAATGAGAGTAGATAAAATTGAGTCAGCGAGAAAAGGTGAAAAAAAATAGTGAGAAAGAAATTATCTTATATATACATTTATTTTTATTTTTATATATATATCATCTAAACCGGGTTATCTGAGAATCCCGGAGCCATTATATCCAACCTTGAAGATGATGATGCCATGAATATGTAATGGATTCTCAGCGACAGTTTCCAGTTTCAAAAGAGATCTCGTGAGCTGCGACTAAACAGAGGCTGCATCCTGAGGCCTCAACAAAACTCCTACCATCTAGTACCGTCATGAATTACTAACACGAACACTGACATTCCCTCCATCCTTCGCTCACAGAACCTCCACACCCATCCTACACACACCTTCCTTCCCGTGTACGTAATCTCACGGAACAGCGACGATGGTGTGTGAGAAGGTCGTCCCCGCCTAGCCACGCCTCCGCCCGCCTTCGTATTAGCTCCATTCAAACGGAATTACACGCAAACAATGATGATGTTACGGACGATGTTAGATGTTTGTCTATTAAATATTGCGGAGGGAAGGCATCTGGTCCTCGTGTCAATGGAGGCGGGCACTCGGGTAATTGAGATATGAATGTTTTATTCCTGCTCGTGCCCCGCAGCAGCCTCCAGCCCCGCCCCACTACCGCACCCGTCCTGCCCCGCCCTGCCCCGCCCCGCCCCGCCCCGCCCTGCCAACGCGCACCTCGCCCCCACTCACCTATTGATAACCATAGAGGAAGCAATATGTATTTTTTCTTTGGCATACACTGCTCCCGCTCACCAATTTAGACACTTTTATTAATAGCCATATCTCTCTCTCTCTCTCTCTCTCTCTCTCTCTCTCTCTCTCTCTCTCTCTCTCTCTCTCTCTCTCTCTCTCTCTCTCTCTCTCTCTCTCTCTCTCTCGTTTTAATATAAGTTGTACTTTTCTAAATAGATGGAAAAAATCTGTTAAATTTTTAATCTATTTGAAAAAAAACTAAAATTTCTCTTGTGAAATCTATATATAGTATATATATATATATATATATATATATATATATATATATATATATATATATATATATAAATAATCGTGTATTATTGACATTAGCGTAAAACTGTAATGACTTGTAAGTCAGTAATAAATACAAAACTGGAATTAGTGCATTAGAACGTGACGGATCAAGCCTGAAGAGATGAAAGCACATTTAATGGCATTAATGGAAAAAAGAAAAGAAAAGAAAAAACTTATTGCCAACCTGAGCTGCCCCGCTCCACCCTGTTCCACCCACCTCCTTCTTGTCCACACTGCCCCACCCCTCCCCACACACCCTGCCCCGCCACACTACACCTTCACGCCGCGCACGACGGTCTAACAATTTGCTCTTCCCGACGCATTCTTATACATGGAGATAACATGGAGGCGGACAGGGCAGCGGAGGTAGCGGTGAGCCTTGACCACACTACACTGTTCCTCACGCCCTCACACACGCACGCACGCCCATCACTATACCCATACAATGATACAATAACCATCACTCATTCAATACACTTCTTAACCCTCCTTTTCCCTCCTATAACCAATCATCTCCCACACCCACCCCGCACACCTCAATTCCCCTCATTTTAGCAGGTAATGCGTGTTCGTCGGCATCCCAGCTTGGTTTGATCGGTCTCGGGTTAACGGGCTGGCGGCGGCATGATATCAGACCAATATCAAATCTATTAGGCATCATCTGGGTACACTTTGATCTGCCAGGCGGGGCGGGAAGCCAGGGGTCGCTAGCTAATAGTTTCCAAGGCTTTTTTTGACTGTTAGTCTTGTTCCTGTTATTGGCGTTATGTTACGTAGCGTCTGTTGGCCCGCTCGGCTATCGTAATTTTATTGTTCGTAGAGATAGTAGGTTCTGTGAATATAGATTTCAAGCGATTGATTAGAAAATAATAATTTCCGTGTTTCCAAAGAGCCAAAGCTTTTCAGAAATTTGTAGTTCGTTTAAGTTGTTT
Source organism: Cancer borealis (assembly GCA_036785275.1). Classification (NCBI taxonomy): domain Eukaryota; kingdom Metazoa; phylum Arthropoda; class Malacostraca; order Decapoda; family Cancridae; genus Cancer; species Cancer borealis. Next base: position 75,001 of record JAXIVD010001362.1, on the reverse strand, counting down.
ACGTATATCTCGTTTGTGTTGTTGGTGCTGGTGTGTGGTGGGCGTGTGTGGTGTTGTGGTGTAGCCTGGGAGGGGTGCAGGTGTGTGGTGATGTAATACTTTATATACTATGCGTTGTAGTGCGTGGGGGGGAAGGGATGGGTGAGTGAAGCGTTGGTCCTGAGTATCGCTCGCCGGCAGTGACGACATTAATGGTATTGCTGTCATATGTAAATCGCATTTGTCGCGAGCCAACCTGCCCCCTCACCGCCCTGCTGCCACCTGCTACCACCACCACCCTACTACCACCACTCTCTGTGACGCCACCACTACCACCATCACCCCAAGCATCAATGTGTCTTATGCCATTCTTATACTGATTCTCATTTTTTTCTCTCTCATTTATGTTTTTTATTAGTACAATATATAGTCTTCTGTGTCGTATCACCTCGAGCACCTCTCTCCCTCTTTCTATCTCTCTCAATCCTCTGTTCTTCCTTGTCTCTTTTCCAGTCCTCCTCTTCCTTTACTAACTCTTCCTCCTCGTTTTCCCATTATCTCTAATCTCTCTCTCTCTCTCTCTCTCTCTCTCTCTCTCTCTCTCTCTCTCTCTCTCTCTCTCTCTCTCTCTCTCTCTCTCTCTCTCTCTCTCTCTCTCTCTCTCTCTCTCTCTCTCTCTCTCTCTCTCTCTCTCTCTCTCTCTCTCTCTCTCTCTCTCTCTCTCTCTCTCTCTCTCTCTCTCTCTCTCTCTCTCTCTCTCTCTCTCTCTCTCTCTCTCTCTCTCTCTCTCTCTCTCTCTCTCTCTCTCTCTCTCTCTCTCTCTCTCTCTCTTCCCTTCCCTTCCCTTCCCTTCCCTTCCCTTCCCTTCCCTTCCCTTCCCTTCCTTCCCTTCCCTTCCCTTCCTCTCCCTTCCTCTCCCCTCGCCTCGGAATCGTCCCTCACCCAAGTTTAATAATCGGGGTGTTTACATTGTGTCAATCCCCGCGACTACATATTGAAAATTTGTTTAAAATGGTTTTCAAACGCTTCTATGTTTGCCTTCGGAATTAGATTTTGCAGGCAGTTAATAGTGAACCACAAGAAGAATTATTTGATAACGGATGGCAAGTTATTTCAACGGCAAATATTGACACTCTCGAGGCTCGCTTTGGTGCGTTTCCATCCTACATCGAATATATCCAGAACGTAACGTCACTCACCCAATCATCTCGTTCACATTCCAGGGCAGAAAATACATCACATCTTGCTGTATTTCCGGCTATCCTAATCTAGTCACACGCCACATTTATCCATTATCAAATGCACCATCTTGAAAATTTAATTACCGTAACAAAAGTGCATCTGGTAACGAGGTGAAAGGCGGGAGAGGCGAGGAGTGTGGCGCCAATATTGCACTCATTCCCCAAGGTCTTCACTCATTCCGCTCCTCACTGCTCAGTCAACACCATTTCTAATTATCATTTGTTTAATTAACTGCCTAATTATCCGATCACTTTTGGTTCCTTTCTTAGCCCGCAATGCTCCTATTTGAGGCTGTTAAGGCTGGGCTGCGAGTAGGCGTGGTGACGGCTAGGGAGGATGTGACGTGGTAGTGGCCGGGGAGAAAGATGGGGAGATGAAATAGTGGGGAGGAATGTGGGGAGAGACGAAATAATGGGGAGGAGTGTGATGCATCTTTCGGGAGGAAACTGTGAAGTGTGATGCAGCAGTGGGGAGGAAACTGTGGAGTGACGGAGCAGTGGGGAGGAAACTATTGAGTGGGACGGAGCAATGGGGAGGAATGGAGAGTGTAACAGAGTAGTGGGGAGGAAATTGTGGAGTATGACAGAGCAGTGGGGAGGAAGAAGGGGAATGTGACGGAGCATTGGGAGGAAACTGGGGAGTGTGACGCAGTAGTGGGGAGGAAACTGTGGAGTGTGACACAGTAGTGAGGAGGAAACTGTGGAGTATGACGGAACAGTGGAGAGGAAACTGTGGAGTGTGACGGAACAGTGGGGAGGAAACTGTGGAGTGTGACGGAACAGTGGGGAGGAAACTGTGGAGTGTGACGGAACAGTGGAGAGGAAACTGTGGAGTGTGACGGAACAGTGGGGAGGAAACTGTGGAGTGTGACGGAACAGTGGGGAGGAAACTGTGGAGTGTGACGGAACAGTGGGGAGGAAACTGTGGAGTGTGACGGAACAGTGGGGAGAAAACTGTGGAGTGTGACGGAACAGTGGGGAGGAAACTGTGGAGTGTGACGGAACAGTGGGGAGGAAACTGTGGAGTGTGACGGAACAGTGGGGAGAAAACTGTGGAGTGTGACGGAACAGTGGGGAGGAAACTGTGGAGTGTGACGGAAACTGTGGAGTGTGACGGAACAGTGGGGAGGAATGTGGGAATTGTGACGGAGTAGTGGGGAGGAATATGGGGAGTAAATGTGTGTATAATCGTGTATAACTAACAAAAATAAGTCATTTAATATTGCATCCTGTAAAATTTTATTAGCTTATCATCAAGTATTGTATTTTCTTTGGTATGTAGGTATGTGACAGAAAATTATTTTTTGAAGCATAAACTAAAATAGTATTGAAAATATAATATAGTATCTTTTGTATGCATAATTTAATCTCTACCAATACCTATTTCTATTTATTCTATGCCCAGGAAGTCAGCAGGTTCCGTCCTCTTCCTTTTTTCTATGTGTGTGTATAATGATAAATATATTGATTGATTTATCTGTAAGACTTATTTGAAGCAGTGTTAATTAATCGCTTTAAAGGACCATGCAGGTGCGAAATTAATCATAAGACAATCCCTAACACAAACATCAATGATATATCTGTAATAGGGGAAGAAATAAACTATAATGTATAATGTAGAATACATAAATACATGAGAAACACAAATATTTCTAAAACAGGATTATTTAGATTTTTTCCCCTCCAATTCATAGTAGAAGGAAACTTGAACTATATTTTCATTATTATTACTATTGAATTATATTGAATAACACTGTATGTAACTTTCTTGCTATATTTATGGGTTTATTATGTCTTTGCATCTGTACATGAACCATCGTCTCGGTCATCTTAGTCAAGTAGATGGCGCTCGGAACAGCAAGTAAACAAGGTAAGAGAATACCTTTATATTTTGCGTATATTATATGTTAAAGCATAATTTTACACACTTGTCCTGTATATGAGAGCTTCGTATATAATTGGTGGTTCTATAGGTGAAGTAATTAAGACTAAACATTCTTTATTAATGGAGTTTAAGGAGTCCGCATTTTTTCCTAAATTAACTGTACTCATAGGATATTTTATTTCTGTTATTATACATCTATTTGAACTAATAATTATATATACTGTTACTACTTATTTTCAGGGTTCATAGTAGCATATATTATAAGTCATTAAAACTTAATTAAGTAACACGTGACTTAACTTAAAACTTTTCCAATTCACGTGTTTCAGATCCATTTATAAACGTGTAACACCAATTATTATATTACTTATCTTAACAGACAAATGAAGATAAATCCTGTATAACATAAGTAATAAAGAGTTCACTTACTAACACGTGACTTAACTTAAAACGTAATTGAGATCCATTTGTGGGTGTAACGTTAACTTGATTTTCTCTTGTTATTTACCCTTACAGTGGAGTGAAGATGCGTCCGATAGCAGCAGGTTTGGGTTGGTGATTCAAGCCTAACATGGGACCAGGAGGAGGGACACTGGGGCATCATGTGTCTCTAGATCCAGTCGCACAAATGAATACTTTCCGCTCCTACGTGTCCATGCTGGCCGACTCGGGGTCCAAGGATGAAAACAAACTCAAAGCAGCGCAGGCCCTTAGCGAGGACCTGGAGGTGAGGACACACACACGCACGAACATCTGCATGCGAACTTTAGCGTATAAACTTTTTCGTATGTACTTTTTTCAAACGAACTTTATCCCTTACGAACATTTGCTTACGAGCAATTGCGTACGAATTTCATGCATACGAACTATTTTTAATGCGTACTTTGGTCCTAGAATCCTACACACACACACACACACACACACACATACACACATACACACATACACACATACACATACACATACATTATATTCAGATACAATTACGTTTTCTAATTATTCTTTATAAATTCTTACTAGTTATCCCTTGAAATATACCATGAATTCTTACGTTATTTTTTCTGAAATTTAATCACGTATCATCATAATAGGTAGACAGTACTTACGTTTTTGTACTGAGTCAATTATAATAAATGCGTAATAGATTATGATAAAGTTAATGCATAATAGACATAATAATTACATCTTATCTTTTCCTGTACAGGCAAATTATGATAAAGTTAATGCATAATAGACACAGTACACACGTTTTTTGTACTTAGTCAATAATACCCAATAGTGCCATATGGCCTTTGTTGCCTGGCACATTTTCCCCCCCCACATTACAATTACAATAGTCAATAATAATGAATACTAAATAAATTATGATAGAGTTAATGCATAATAAACATAGTATTTACACCTTCCTATCTGTTCTTCCTTACAGGCAATTGTTGCTTCCCCGCAGTACCCAGCATTCCTTGAACATGCCATGAAAATATTTATTAAGATCCTCTCTGAAGGGGATCCACTATTTATATCAGAGTACAACATTCAGGTAAATATAATGTGTTATTTTTTACGTTAAGTTAAGTATAGGTGACTTATTATTATTATTATTGTTTTAGGTCAATTTTCATTATTAATACTTATAAATACCAGAAATAATATTAGTAGTAAGAGAGAGAGAGAGAAAGACACAGAAATAGAGAGAGACAGACACAGATAGAGAGAAAGAAAGAAAGAAAAAATAGACAGAGAGAAAAAGACAAATAAAGAGAGACAGATAGAGAGAGAGAAAAAAAATAGAGATAGGGACAGAAAAAGACTTAAAGAGACAGACACAAGTAATAATTTTTTCCTCCCTTAACAGCAACTCCGGAAGCTGATCCTTGAGATGATCCACCGCCTGCCTAGCAATGAGCAGCTCAAGGTGTACCTCAGACAGATACTCTCCCTCATGTTCCGCCTCCTGGAGACCGACAATGAGGAGAATGTGATGGTGTGTCTCCGCATCATTATTGAACTGCACAAGACATTCAGGCCTCAGTTCAGTCCTGAGGTGAGGTGATTTTTTTTTTTATGTATGTATGTATATTATTATTATTATTATTTTTTTTTTTTGTGGTGTTTATACTTTTTTTTTATTCTGCATCTTAGTCTCCCTCTTCCTCCTCGTCATCTCCCTCCTCCTCTTCTTCTCCCTCCTCCTCCTCCTCTTCTCCTTCCTCCTTTATCTGTTCATGTTGCCTATGCCTTTGGGCGAAATGAGATTATTATTATTATTATTCAGTGAGGATCAACATTTTTTTTTCTTTACGCTATTAGAGAACCAGCTAAGGGCAATAAAAAAAACATATAAAAAAAAAAAACACTTGCAATTACCAGTTCCCTAAAAAATGATGAATATAAATGTATGTTAATTATTCATTATTCACCCACAGATCCAACAGTTCCTCCAGTTTGTGAAGAACATGTATCGTGACCTTCCTAACCACATGAGTAAGATATTTGAGCGGCCGGCAGCCATCAGGGTGAGTGACCTGTCCGAGGTGAATGTGGACGCGCTGCTCAAAGAAACCTTCACCATCACACCCATACACACCGAGAAGAAACTACCCGACGGAACATCAATTACAGTACGTGGAGGGAAGGGATGTGTGTGTGATGTTATTAATGTGTGTTGTTTTTTCTGTTTTTTTTATTATTATTATTATTATTTTTTTTTTTTATTTGTTATTTTTTGTTGTTTTTTAATGTGTCTTGTTTTATTTGTTATTTTTTGTTTTTTTGTTGTTGCTTGTATTGTTATTTTGTTTGTGTTTTTAATGAATTTTTTTTTTTCTCAATTTGATTTATTTATTTATTATTTTTGTGTTTTTTAATGAATGTTTTTTTTTTTGTTCACACTCTTTATTATTTTTGTGTTTATATATAAGTAGGACATTCAGAAACAACTAAATATCTTAACACAAACTCAAATAATAAGTTAATATATATAAAAACAACCCATTAATTACTATTCAAACCCTATTCATTATCCATTATTTCTTTTTCCAGTATAATTTGATTCCCCGGGCGGTGCTGTCTCTGAAGGTGCTGACAGAGCTGCCCATCATCGTGGTGCTAATGTTCCAGCTGTACAAGCAACAAGTGTATCAAGATGTAGCAGACTTTATACCTCTCATCATGAACACTATTATACTACAGCCTTACCCACAGCATAGGTAAAGGTTGATGCTTGACTTAACTTAACCTAACTAACTAACTAATTTACTTACTTAACCTAACCTAACATCATTGTCCTACAGCCTTATCCACAGAATAGGTAAAAATTAATGCTTAACCTAACCTAATAAACTTAACTTAACCAAACCTAATTAACTTAACTTAACCAAACCTAATTAACTTAACTTAACCAAATCTAACCTAACCTAACCTATCAAGGCAACTGCATCCCTAATTTGGCCTCCCATTTTTGGTTACTCTCTTTCCTTTTTTTTCTCTCCAGGGAACCGGTAATATAAGTGAGCTTTTATTTTATTACGTGTTTTATTGTTTTTGAATTGCATATAAAAAAAACGTAACAATGAAATAATATTCTTTTTTTATTCGTAATGTTCCAGAGATCACGAGTCATTCAACAAAGAGGTTTTCGTGGACTTGATAGCAGCTCAGATCAAGACACTTTCCTTCCTGGCGTACATACTGAAGATTTACCAAGATGTTGTGGCCCAGCACTCGGCCAAGCTGGTCTCGGGTATGCTCACACTCCTGGCCCTGTGCCCCAATGAGGTGGCCCACTTGAGGAAGGAGCTGCTCATTGCCACCAAGCATATCCTGGCACTTGAGTTGAGGAATAGTAAGTGGGAGGCTCTCATGTTGCCGGGGATGTAAAGAAAAGTGGAATTGTTATTTTTATCATCAATGGAGAAAGTGTTTGATGTGGGACTACGTGAAAGGATTATGTGTACTGGTATACTTGATTTTTGTTATAGTTTTATCTCTTAAAAGGTCAGTACTACCACCTTTCTTGTGTTGTATGTATAAATATCATTAGTTTCTGTTGTTTTGTTAAGGTAAGTGTGTTTTTCTCCTCAGGGTTCGTGCCTCACATTGACAAGCTGTTTGATGAAAGCCTGTTGTTTGGCCGAGGCTGGACGGCCCACGAGACCCTCCGTCCCCTGGCCTACTCCACCCTGGCTGACCTGGTGCACCACGTCCGCCAGCAGCTGGACATGGGTGCACTCACAAGGGCCGTGCACCTGTTTTCCAAGAACATTCACGATGAGACTCTGCCCACCAGCATACAAACCATGTCTTGCAAACTGTTACTCAATCTGGTCGACTGCATCCGCACACGCAGCGACTCCAACCACGAGCCAGGCGCCGGCCGGGACCTGCTCATCCGTATGCTGCACGTGTTTGTAAATAAGTTCAAGACCATTGCTCAGCTTCAGTTGCCTTACCTCAAGAACAAGCAGCAGCAGCATCAACAGTCACAGCAGCAACAGCAGACTAGCACTACTAGCTCCACCACCACCACCTCAACAGCTTTGCAACCCCATGCTAGCACTTCCATGGCTGTTGCGACCAGTGCCTCCGCAGCACAAGAAGACAGGAAGGAAGACGTGAAAATAACTATCAATGAAAATGAGAATAAAGACAAGGAAACTCAGCGGATTGGGTTTCCTCCGAATGTTACAGTGAATTACAGTGTGTCTGATTGCAGAGCTTTGGTGAAGACTCTGGTGTGTGGGGTGAAGACAATTACTTGGGGATGTGCATCGTGTAAGTCAGCTGTTGACTCGGCTCTCACACTCAGCAAATCCTTCCACCCTAAAGAAACATTAGTGTTCATCAGACTGGTTAAGTGGGCAATGCAAGCCTTGGATATATACACACTGAATGCTCCGGGCAATCAGCAGCAGGCAAGCCAAAAAGGGCAAGTTCCCCAGACAGTGAGGTCAAAGGAGGAGAAAGAAGTGTTGGAACATTTTGCGGGTGTGTTTATCATGATGAATCCCAGCACGTTTAGGGAAATATTCTCCACCACCATTGATTACGTAGTGGAGAGAATATACCACAACATGGCTCTACAGATTGTTGCAAACTCATTCTTAGCCAACTCCACTACCTCTCCAATCTTTGCAACCATATTAGTGGAGTATTTACTTGGCCACATGGAGGAAATGGGCACGTCAATGGACCGATCCAACCTGTACCTGAAGTTATTTAAGTTAGTGTTCGGTTCAGTGTCTCTCTTTGCCGCTGAGAATGAACAGATGTTGAAGCCACACCTGCACCAGATTGTCAACAGATCCATGGAGCTGGCTATGAGTGCCAAGGATCCCTACAACTACTTCTTGTTACTACGCGCTCTCTTCCGCTCAATAGGTGGAGGCAGTCACGACCTTCTGTACCAAGAGTTCCTGCCACTCTTACCAACACTCCTGCAGGGTCTCAACAGCCTGCAGAGTGGCCTTCACAAGCAACACATGAAGGACCTGTTTGTTGAGTTGTGTCTGACTGTACCTGTTAGACTATCATCCTTATTACCTTACCTGCCTATGTTGATGGATCCTTTAGTGTCTGCATTGAACGGATCACAGACTCTCATCTCACAAGGTCTTAGAACATTAGAACTCTGTGTGGATAACCTGCAGCCTGACTTCCTGTATGAGCACATCCAGCCTGTTAGAGCAGAGTTGATGCAAGCACTGTGGAAGACCCTGAGGAACCCTAACGACACCATTGCTCAAGTTGCCTTCAGAGTTCTGGGTAAATTTGGCGGTGGTAACAGGAAGATGATGATAGAGCCTCAGAAACTAGAGTACAATGAGCAGGAAACACCAAGTACGTGTGTCACTATACAGTTCTCAGACCACAAGGCTCCCATTACATTACCTGTTGAGAAGATAATAGAGACAGCCTTTACCGCACTCAAGACCTCCACCACTGAGCCTTGGTACAGACGACAGTGCTGGGAGGTGATCAGGTGCTTCCTCATTGGCTCCATGCAGTTTGACGAGGAGAAACACTTAGTTAACAAGCTGTTCACGCACCCAACCTTCAGGGAGGGCGAGATATCCACTGTTCACGGCCCTTATTATAAATGTCAGGATGATCAGGCCAGACAAGTCCACCAGATGGCCGTGACAGCGATGTTTGTGGCGGCGGCTATAAAAGATTTACGCCAGAGTGTCCTGCCGACCATGGTGTCCTTGGTGAGGCATTACACTATGGTGGCGATTGCACAGCAGGCCGGACCTTTCAACATGATGGGACGGTGGAGTAAGGTGCAAGGCATGGATCCCTTAGTGCTCATTGATGCTCTGGCTGTTATAATGGGTCATGAAGAGAAGGAACTCTGCAAACCTGGACACCTTGCTCTTGTTCTCATCATGGAAGCTGCAACTAACATTCTAGGGACCAAGGAGAGGGCTTGTCAGCTTCCTCTCATGGAATACTTAGTGGAGAAGATGTGTGGTTTGTGTTATGAACGTGCCTGGTATGCTAAGCTGGGAGGATGCATTGCTATCAAGTTTTTGTTTGAAAGAATGGCGTTGAAGTGGGTGTTGGAGCATCAGTTTCCATTCCTTCGTGCTCTCCTCTTTGTCATGATGGACTTGACGGGGGAGGTGTCCAGTGGAGCCGTGGACATGGCAAAGAATAACTTAGAGAGAATGTTAAGGGTCTGTGCCTCTCCACTGGAAGGTGAGAACGGCACAGAGGAGATGAAACAGATACAGAACAAGTCCCTCCACGATGTCACACATGAATTGGTGCGGCAGGTGACCTCTCCCAATACCACGGTTAGAGAACAAGCCATGCAGAGCCTTCATGTGTTGTCCAAGCTGAGTGTGAAGGGAGTGACGGAGGTGATGCAGCCTCACAAAGATGTCCTTGCAGATATGATCCCACCTAAGAAACATCCTCTACGCCAACAACCTGCCAATGTTCAGATCGGACTCATGGATGGCAATACTTTTTGTACCACACTAGAACCAAGACTCTTCACACTGGATCTCAATATGAATGAACACAAATACTTCTACTCGGAGTTGCTCATGCTGGTGGAGACGGAGGATTCGTATTTAGCTAAGCTGTCGTGTTATAAGAATATTGCAAATTTAGTTCCATTGAGGAAGTCTGCTTTGAAGGCCCTTGCAGCTTGCCATTACATCCCTCAGATTCGTGAGAAAATATTCCCCACGTTGTACAAGGCTCTCAACAACTCATCCCATCCTGAGCTGCAGGAGACGGCCTTCGAGTGTCTCAAGAAATTCCAGAGTGGGTGTCAAATTGAAATGGAAATGGTGCACACTGCCATGAGGCCTCTGTTGGGGTTACTGTGCCACTACCGGAGTGTCACCCTGCCTGTCATACACCACCTCTCCTACCTGACTCAGCTGTTCCCGTACACCTTCAATGAGAAGCTGTGTGAGCAGCTGACCCAACATGTCAAGAACTTGATAGAGGTTGCCAGTTTGACCAGAAAACAAAATGCCTCTGTAAATAAACAAGATAACAGTGATCTGAAACTCTGTGCAAACATCATTGGCATTTTCCATCAAATTCCAGCTGCCTCGTCAAGATTTGTGGAAGTTTTGTGCAAACTTGTGTTACAGACTGAAAGGGCACTCATGATAGAGGCTGGGAGTCCATTCCGGGAACCTCTGATGAAGTTTGTAATGAGGTATCCTTCGGAGACTGCGGATCTATTTTTGTCCGACCCTCACGCCCGGGACCAGCAGTGGGCTCGCTACCTGGAGTACTTGGTGCGTCACAAGGACAACACAGAGTTCAGGCAGCACCTTCAGATGTGTGGTGACAAGCTGCAGACTGTGCTGCGTGCCACACCAACACCCACCACCCTACTCACGGGACAATCACAGCAGCCAGCCACTGCCATCACACCGGCAGACAAGGCACAGCTGCAGTACCTGGCCATCCGCATCACCCTCCTGCTGGCCAGGCTGGATGACCAGTGGCTGGCCTCACAGGCCTCCTTGATCATGGCCATCCGCACCATCTGGGTGTCCGATGAATTCCAGGACCGCCATCATTCTGCTGAAAACACAGATTTTGTGCATTGGAAGGAGCCAAGAATGGTGGTGTCCATCTTACTGATGTATTTCAAGCATCATACAGATGACATCAAGCTGCTCTTTGAGATGCTAAGAGCATTCATCGGACGCTTCATTCCAGACTTCCAGTTCCTGAGAGATTTCCTGGAGCAGGAAGTTGCTCAGACATATTCTGTCAAGTGGAAGAGGTTAGCATTCTTCCAGTTTGTTGAGGTGTTTGAAGATCTATCAATCTCCCAGGAGCTGAAGGCACGCACCTTGCAGTACGTCATCATCCCTTGCCTCACCGTCAGCATGGAGTGTGGTGACGGTGAGAAGCTGATTGGCTTCCCGCCCGCTCCTGACCAGGACCACCCGGAGAACGTGGTGTCAGTCTTCATCACCAAAGTCATCAACCCTGACGACCCATTTGTGTACAGTGACTCGGTGAGGATCTTGCTGCTGCAGCTGTCGTGCCTGCTGGTGGAGCAAGCCTCGGCACACATCCATGACGCGGGCAACAAGAGGCAGGGACAGAAACTACGTAGACTCATGACCTTCGCTTGGCCCTGTCTGCTGTCCAAGAACTGTGTGGACCCGGCCACCAAGTACCACGGCCATCTGCTGCTGTCACACATCATTGCCAAGTTTGCAATACACAAGCGCATCGTCCTGCAAGTGTTCCACAGCCTACTGAAAGCACACGCCATGGAGGCAAGATCTGTAGTGAGGCAGGCACTGGAAATACTCACACCGGCAATGCCTGTACGCATGGAGGATGGTAAGTATTTATGCAACTATTAGTTATCATCGAAAGTTATTCAATGGTAATCATTTCAAAACTTTAAACATTAAGAACTGTACTTAATATCATGGATACATCACCATTAGTTTGTCATAGGAATCTACATTTGAATTTGTTACCTCCTCCAGGAAACACAATGTTGACACACTGGACCCGTAAGATCCTGGTGGAAGAGGGACACTCGGTGGGTCAGTTGGTGCACATCCTTCAGCTGGTGGTGCGTCACGCCAACGTGTACTACCCTGTGCGTCACCACCTCACACACCACATCACCCAGGCCATGCACCGCCTTGGCTTCACACCCACAGCTAACCTGGACCAGAGGAGGCTGGCCGTGGATCTGGCGGAGGTGAGGCACTGCTTGGAATTATTGTAGCTGCATTTACTATCTATCCTGCTATCAATGTTGCATAAGTTTTGTGTACATTTATTTTATATGTAAGATGGTTTATTTAAGCCTTCGAAAAATAAGTAGGATCAGAAATTGAATGAATGAAGAATGTTGCTGAGCCTATAATGTATCTACAGGTTTGCATCAAGTGGGAAGAACAGAGAGTCAAAGAAGAAGCAGAAGGTGATGGCAACTCTGACACCCTCACACAACAACTACAACAGCAGCAGCAACAGCAACAACAGCAGCAGCCGCCACAGCAGCCAGGTGGAATCAAACGCTCCTCCTCCACCGATGGACCCGAGGCTAAACGTGCCCGGGTGTCCATCAGCATCAGCTCACGGGGAAGCATTGATATGTGCAAACCCATGGAGAAGACCCATGCTGATGCTGTGGTGTACTTCCTGCTGCGTCTGGCCTGTCAGGTGAATGAAAGCACCACCACACCCGGCACGGTGGCTCCGGGGGAAGCACTCTCCCGCCGCTGTGTCTCACTCCTCAAGAGAGCTCTAAAACCAGACATGTGGCCTCATGCAGACCCTAAACTGGCCTGGCTGGACAAGCTGTTCCTTAACTTGGAGTCGTCTCAGCCTAACTTGGCCAACGTGTGTGTGGGTCTGGAGGTGCTCACCTACCTCATTGGAACACTGCGAAGGGAACAGATCCTGAGTGCCATGCGCGGGCTGACCCGAGGACTGGTGGCGTGCATGACCTGCAGCAACTCCAGGGTGGTGCGTCTCACACACTCCCTGCTGGCACGGCTCATGTCCACCTTCCCCACCGAGCCAACCAGTGCCAACGTGGCTTCACGCTTTGAAGAACTCGAGGATCTATACTCTAAAATTGGCAAAATTGTCCTCGATGGGTTAACGACCTATGAGAAGAATGCCAGCGCTTCTCCTACATCCCTGTTTGGCACTCTAATGATACTGAAGGCAGCTTGTCAGAATAATACCTGTTACATTGACAGGCTCATCATGCCCTTTATGAAGGTGCTGCAGCGCATGGCTCGGGACCACCTCGGACACATGGCCACTGAAAACTCAGCAGGTAATAATAGGCTGTATAGGTGTTGTAGTGAAGGTAGATATTGTGACATAATTGTATGATAAAACTACTATGATGTTAAAACTTACACTACATAATATTTTCTCCATTGCAGTGGGAAGTGAGTTGTTGATTGTGTCTCTGGATCTAGTCAAAAACCGTGTGGCTGTGATGGGAGTGGAAATGAGGAAGGCTTTCATTGGAACCATCCTTGTTGGACTCATTGAAAAGACACCGGACGTCAAGGTCATGAAAGCCATCACAAAAGTGAGTATACCTTTCCATACCTCATCAAATAAACTTATATAATTCCTACACATTCTTCACAAAGTTACCATAATGATCCAGGTTTCGCAGCAGCACACTATAAAGTTATCATACTATACAGATGGTGGAGGAATGGGTTAAGAACAAGAACCAAATAGCCATCAACCAGGGGCCCAGCTTGAGGGAGAAATCCATCCTGCTGGTGAAACTCATGCAGTACGTGGAAAAGCGCTTCTCAGACGACACGGAGCTGATGGCACAATTCCTGGAGCTGGTGAACCACGTGTACCGGGACGAGAACCTCAGGAACACAGAGTTGACAGCCAAGTTAGAACCGGCCTTTCTAGCTGGCCTCCGCTGCACCCAACCACACATCAGGGCCAGGTTCTTCCAGGTGGGTGAGGTTAGGTTAGGTTAGGTTTGATATTCTTTACCTAATTGATGTATGTTAAGGTTAGTTAGGTTAGGTTTGATGTTCTTTACCTAATTGATGTGTGTGTTTGCAGGTGTTCCATGAAAGTATGAGGCCCAGGTTGCACGATCGCCTCCTCTACATCATCTGTTCTCAAAATTGGGACCACATGGGACCTCACTACTGGATCAAACAGTGCATCCAGCTGCTCCTCGTCACAGCACAGTCTGGTATGTAATGCATCACTATATGGCTACTACTGTGCAATGTGTGTCTGTCTATTGCTTGGTTATGTCCCTTTCTTAGAGTCTCATTTTGTGTCATGTTTGAGATATATACCAACTTACAATAAATGCTGGATCAGTTTTAGTAAAGTTTCATGTATTTACTTACTTACTAACTTACCTATTCTCAGGCACTCCAGTTCAGAATAGTTCCCAGCAAGTATTACTACCTGGTGTAACTGCAGTGATCAGCTGGGCGGATGCAGCTGACCGAGCCAACTTCAATGTGTTTGCCAGCATCAAGGAAGAAGCGAGTGACCTTGATTCTGCGTTTGAGTCTACAGTTGACAAGGAGGTAAAGGTGCAGTCAGTCACCCTTCCGATTGAGGTTGGTCATCATATAGTTGGTGTGACTCTGCCTGTGGTGGTTCAGTTGGATGTGTAGCGGAAAATTTTCTCCGACTAATAGCACTAAAATCTGTAGAAGCAAACATTGGATTGGATTGGCGTAGTGTTGAGGTACACAAGTACAGATTGATGTTTAACATTATACTTAATTAATACACAAAGGAACCTGCTTATTTCATCATGGTTGTTGAAATTATACTTTACGGTTTGATGGTTGTTAAAATTACACTTGAGGTTTGGTGGTTATTATTTATTCATTCGTTTTTATTCTCAAGTATGAAGGCCATTTAAGGGACACAATTGCATGTCTGGTCTTCCTTATAGAACTCAACCACCACGCTAGGGTAAGTATAAACACAAGTGGCAGAGTTACGTGAACACAATTTTTAAAGATGACCGACCATCTCTAATATGATGTTTACTATGATTGTCAGTTACTCACATCTTGACATCATTTGCATGTAAGTAAGGTTTGGTTTGTGATATCTTAATGGAATCCAAACCTTTATATGTGGGATTAAGTTAAGTCACTCAGTCACCTTCAGTCAGCTATTGAAGGTGATATGATGTGATATGAAGCATTCCTGTCTTGAGGCAAAGTAATGAACATACATTAACCTACATTAAACTGAATTACTTTCCCTTGGAATATTTGTTAATGCTCTGAAATAAGTAATGAAAAGCTCACCCCCAAAAAAAATATATAAAAAATGTATACTAGGTGTTGCATCCCCATTTAAGGTTAGTGTGTGCATGTGTTTCCTGTCTGGCTGTGCTTCATGTTTATTTTTTAATGCAGCTTTTGATCACTAATGCTTCTCACATGAAGTGTAGCTTTGCTTTTCAATATGATCATTTATCACTTATTTTAATCTTTGTACTAAATATTGTTTTTGTAAGTTTTCCTGTCCAGCACAAAGGAATGTTATTTGTGAAGCAGGTATGTGTGTGTGTGTGTGTGTGTGTGTGTGTGTGTGTGTGTGTGTGTGTGTGTGTGTGATGCATTCTTACTGGTCACCAAAGTCTTAGGTGTTATTAACTAATCACTATTATTTTCACTGCATCTATATATTTCTAGATTTACTTAATAACAAGCTTTTTTCTGTGGACTACTAACAGTGTTGTGTCTTCTTAAGCTGGTTTTATCATTTAGCATTTTTAAAGATTCATGTTTTTCTTGAACTTTCACTTCTTGGTGTTTTTTAGTGTTGTTGCATTGCATCGCTGGGCAAGACCTTTCTGAAATCAATATCAGTTTTGGTTAATGTACAGTAAATGCTGTAATTACAATGGGGTAATTAGTATGATGTATTTCTTAACATTCTGTGCTCCTGTTTATCCTGTTTCAACTGTTGTGGGATGAGTGTAAATCATTGACTGTGTTTTCCTTACCCTTTTCCAGGATGAAATAGACATTGAACTGTCGTCCGTGCCGGCGGATGGTTCTCAGTCAATAGATGGAACGGTGAAGATGCAAGCAAATCCAAAGGCTAATTTGCACCAGCTTCTGTCCAGACAGGTTAATATTCTCAACCATTTGTTTATGTATTAATATTTTCATTGGGATTGTACACCATCACTCACTGCTTCCTTGTGCACCACAGTGATGTGTGGCGGAACAGATTAGAGATGAGATAACTATGTTTGCCTGGAATCGCGTCAAATTTTAAATGATGTTAAACTAAGTGTTCTATTTCAGGCTAAGTTTATGGAGGGTGTGAAGGAGGTGTGCACCACCCAGTTCATGTCGGCTGTGGCAGAGTTGTGCCACATGGACACCAGCCTGGCAGAATGGGTTTGGCTGCAGCTGTTCCCAAGAATATGGAAAGTACTCAGTGAAAAACAACAACAGGTACAATAATAGTTCTGTACAGTATTTGAATTAAGATATATAATTTATAATAGTATAGAGACCAAGAAACAATGTATGGTAAGGCAAAAGGATCTGTTAATGGAAGAAGTGAAGGAGTTTTAAATATTTATATGTGGATGATCATTTTAATACTTATTTTCAGGGCATATCGAGTGAGGTGATACCCTTCCTGTGCTCAGGGTCACACGTCATACAGAAGGACTGCCACCCATCGGCACTCCACACCTTCACCGAGGCACTCGCTCAATGCCAACCTCCAGTCACCATCCGACCAGCCATCATGAAGTACCTGGGCAAGAGTCACAACCTGTGGCACCGCATGACCCTCCTCCTTGAGCAGCTGGCACTGGAGCAAGGTGCCATGACCACTCCACGCTCCTTAAAGAAAGATTACCATGATTCCTTTGACACAGACCTAGTCACCAGCCCACAGCAGGTCAGTGGAGGAGAAGTGTTCACTCTGATGTGCTTTGATAAGTGTTTTTGTAATGTTATTGTGAGGTGTGTGTGTGTGTGTGTATTTAATTTAACTTTGAATTTATTGCAGGAGGTCCTTGACTCTTTGTCTGAGATGTACTCCCTGCTGAAAGAAGAGGATTTGTGGGCTGGCTTGTGGCAGACAATAGCACACTACCCAGATACCAGATTGGTGAGTCAGCTTATTTAATGTACTTTTTGTATAATTTTTTCTTGTCCGTATTCTCTACTTTACAGAGGTTTCAGTCCCATGTGTTTGTGTCACCATTCTCCACTTTTTCAATATATTTTAACCACTAATAATAAATCTTGTCAATGGCTCTTTACATAACCATTTAACCTTTCCTTTCCAAGGCTGTTACGTATGAGCAGCATGGGTTTTTGGAACAGGCACAAGCAACTTACGAGCTGTCCATGTTGAAGGCAAGGGACGACATGGCAGCAGTGCCGGCCCCGGGAAAACTGCAGTCAGAAATGAAGCTCTGGGAAGAACACTGGATCAGGTAATTCACATAGAGAAAAGTATAATGTATTTAATTAGAATTTTAAGGATTATGATATTATTACTTACATGTATTAGGTATAAGGTTGTATGTATAAAGGCAGGAAAGTAATCCAAGTTTTGTGATGTGTGTGTAACCTTCAGGTGTGCGAAGGAGCTGAACCAGTGGGACCTTGTGCAGGATTATGGGAGCAGTGAAGCCTCAGGGAACCCTCTGCTGGTGCTTGAGAGTGCCTGGAGAGTCCCTAACTGGGCACGCATGAAGGAAGCTCTTGCACATGTAGAGCAGTCTTACCCTAAGGAGCTGGCTTGGAAGGTAAGATTGGTGGTGTTCAAATGTTCACTAAGGACTACCATCATTGCATCATTGTTAGAGGAGAGTATGTTTGTATCATGATGAATTAGTTTGACATAGAAAACATTCACAGATCAACCTGTACCGAGGCTACCTGGCCATTTGTCACCCTGAGGAGGAACACCTGAAGCTTGTGGAGAAACTAGTGGAGGCAGCAACTGTACTCTGCATCAGGGAGTGGAAGAGGCTGCCTCATATTGTCTCCCACATTCATCTGCCATATTTACAAGCTGCTCAACAGGTACCGTTGTGACCAAGTGTTGCATCACTTCCTTATTTTTTTACTTTGTTAGGTTAGGTTTCTTCAAAATTGCCAGTGTATGTTTTATGCTGAGAAATACATTAATTGTTATTACTTCAAGTACTGGATACATTTTTCTTTGTTTAGGTGATGGAGTTGCAGGAAGCTTGCCAGATCCATCAGGGATTGGTGCATGGAAGAACCAACTCTCTGCATGACATGAAAGCCATCGTCAAGACATGGCGGAACCGCCTCCCAGTCATTGCAGATGACCTCTCCCACTGGTCAGACATCTTCACCTGGCGCCAACACCACTACCAGTTCATCGTGGACCATTACACTGACTCCGGAGAACACCAGGTGAGCTGTGCTGTGCTGTGCTGTGCCTCATTCAAGGGTCTACCAACATTGTTTGGATCACTCGGGTTCATCAAACACATTCAATACTGCTTGTGTCGCAAACATAATTTTGTTTGAAATGTTTTGTCACATCCTCCACTGCTTATCTAATCTCACTTCATATAGTGGTAGCTTGCATTTTTTTTTTACAAGTATATACCATAATTATGACTGACTGATCACATTAATTTCCAGAGTATGCTTGGAGTGCATGCCTCGGCCCAGGCAATCATTCACTTTGGCAAGATTGCACGCAAACACAACCTGAGCAACGTGTGTTTGGAATCTCTCTCCAGGATACATACCATTCCTTCAGTCCCTGTTGTGGACTGTTTCCAAAAGATCCGACAACAGGTTAAATGCTACCACCAGATGGCAATGGCTACTGGGATGGGCAAGAATGAACTGCAGGGTGTAAGTATATGAGTCTCCCTTCACTCTCCTCCCACACATGTAAGGTAGTAATGATGATATGGTTTTAGTTGCAAGTTTATGATGTGTAACCATTACAGTCATAATTAATACCACTTCAAAAAGAACATTCATTGATTAAGTCACATGTCTGACAGGTTGGAAAATGTTTGTAAAGTATTTTGTATTTTTTTAAAGGAAAATTACTATACATTGTAAATACAGTGGTGATGGTAACATATAATAATAGTTAGTGAATACATTAGTAATGATCCTACACACTGTACAGGGCCTGGAGGTGATTGAATCAACCAACCTCAAATTCTTCAACAAGGACATGACAGCAGAGTTCTATGCACTGAAGGGAATGTTTTTATCCCAGCTAAGTATGTGATGATTTATTTGATACTAAAATTAGATCAATTTCATGCCACACAAGTACAATATTTCATGAACATCAGCAATCCTTTATATTTTAGATGCGACACAGGATAGTGGTGTAGCAAATGGTTTGTTTTCTTTATAGATCGAAGTGAAGAAGCAAACAAAGCATTGAGTGCAGCGGTGCAGCTCCATGACACTCTGGTGAAGGCTTGGGCCCTTTGGGGAGACTACCTGGAGGCTTTGTTTACCCGAGACCCTTCCCACATGGAGTATGGAGTGTACGCCATAACCTGTTACCTTCATGCATCACGCCACCAAAACGAATCCAAGTCCAGGAAATATCTTGCTAAGGTTTGTATCGATGGCCAACAAGTACTATCACAACGCTGTGGAAGATGCAGACACTGATATTTACAGGCTGTTTTGAGGTTATTTATTTAAGTATCACATAACTAATTGAACATGGTATTGTACAGGTTCTTTGGCTGCTGAGCTATGATGATGAAGGTGGGAGTCTTAGTGAGGCTGTGGATCGCTACTGTGTGGGTGTTCCAGCAATACAGTGGTTGCCTTGGATACCTCAGCTGCTGACTTGCCTTGTGCGTCCTGAAGGCAAGGTAAGTCACAACACGTTCCTGTTTTCCATCACTACAGGTCAAAGGTGTATTTACGATTGCAAAACTGAACCTAATCTCAGCTTGATAATTAATGACGGGCTCGCTGTAATTTTTTTTTTTTTTTTTTTCAGGTGATCATTAATTTATTGAACCAAGTTGGCCGGATGTTCCCCCAAGCTGTGTACTTCCCCATCAGGACACTGTACCTCACCCTCAAGATAGAGCAGCGAGGGAGGATCAAAAGTGGTAGGTCCTCCGAGGGCTGACACACACACACACACACACACACACACACACACACACACACACACACACACACACACACACACACACACACACACACACACACGTTCGCATTTTGACAGGATAACTAAGGACGTATTAGATGAGGTTTTCATACTGACATTCAATTAATAATAGATGTGAAATAGGAGATCTAACCCTTACTATTAATACCTATTTTTCATAATAGGTCTCTCCCCTTATGTAGATCCAGCTGCTGTTGCTTCCCAAAAGGCTCAACAGCAGAGCCAGCAGCAACAACAGCAGCAGTCACAGCCACAAGCACAGGCACAGCAGACACCACAAGCACAGCAGCAGTCCCAGATTGGTGGGCAGCAACAGGGCTCTGAGACAGCAGGTTCCATCAAGGCCACAGAGCCAATGTGGAGATGTTCACGCATTATGCACATGCAGAAGGAGTTGCATCCCACAGTGTTGGCATCCTTGGAGGGTATTGTTGACCAGGTAATATTTTATACTATTTACTTTGTCGCTTGGAACTTTGGTAAGAGTTGGGCTGTAACAAAGTGTTTGGTTTCTTCTGTTTAGCCACAATATTCTGGCAACAGTTTTGGTCCCAAGCATTTATATATGGGATGCTGAATCAGATAGAGGAATGTGTAAAGTTATTTGATACCTCTCAATGGAGTGCTCACAATAATGGGGAATCAGATGTGTAGTAGAGAATTCTTTGGTTCTCCTGTGACGTGAGCCTCTTAGAAAAAAATTATATTAAGTAGGTTTGCTCTTTACTTCCCCAACAGATGGTTTGCTTCCGAGAGTACTGGGACGAAGTTGTGCTGCGGCAGCTGAGACAAGCTCTGGCCAAGTGCTATGCTGTTGCCTTTGAGAACTCTGGAGCTGTTTCTGAAGCCAACATAACACCACATACCTTGTCATTTGTTAAGAAACTTGTTTCAACATTTGGTATTGGTATTGGTAAGTATTGTTTGTATTACCAATATCTCAAATATTTCAATCCTTTTGAATATCTGATGAATAGAATAATTTCATTCCTCTTGGTAATCAGATCAATACAATCTAAAATGTGTTTTTCAGAGAACATCAGCAGCTCAGTGAGTGGTGGAGGACAGTATGCCAGTGCTGCCTCAGAGTCTCTGGCCAGACGAGCACAAGCCACTGTCCAGGACCCGGTGTTCCACAAAATGAAGGGACAGTTCACCACAGACTTTGACTTCATACAGTTGGGAGCCATGAAGTTACACAGCTTGATCCACAAGCTGAAAAAGTGGATCAAGATATTGGAGGCCAGAGTCAAGCTTCTACCTAAGTATGTGTTGAAGGTTATCAATACATTACTATGTTAAAGATACACAATTGAAAATATTGTTTATGTTCATATAAAACTTTAATTTTTATATATTACAGAATCCTAAAATTTACCCATTGCATTTTTACTCACTTAGGTGGTTCCTGATAGAAGAAAAATGCCGATACTTAAGCAATTTCAGCCTTCAGACCGCTGAAGTGGAGTTGCCTGGAGAGTTCCTGTTGCCAAAGGTGCATTACATTTTTTTTAAATTCTTTATATGTCATAATTTGCTTTCAATCATTAATTCACATGATCAAGGCAGGAATAGCAAATGATTACAACCTTCATTAGGTTAGGTGAGCTCCCTTTGTATCGCTGCAATAATCCCTTCATGGGTTTGTTGAGGTTAGGTTGAGCTCCCCTTGTACCATAATGCTGATAAGACCTGATGCTTTCCTGGAATAGAGATAAATGACATTAGTTATGACATATTTCTTGATCTTGTTTAGTTTGGAGAATAACAATGATTCAATATCTCTTATTTTTACCACCTTTTCCAGTGTGACACAAACTGTTTCTGGTCTCATAGCAGGATTACATTTTGGTATTTTGTCTTTGCAGCATTCTCACTACTACATTAGAATAGCTCGCTTCATGCCCCGGGTAGACATAGTTCAGAAGCACGGTACTGCTGCCCGACGCCTACACATCCGAGGGCACAATGGCAGAGTGTATCCTTATCTTGTTGTTAATGATTACTCCTTGAGTGATGCTCGGCGAGAAGAACGCGTCCTTCAGCTCCTCAGAATGCTGAACCATTTCTTTGCAAAGCAGAAGGTGAGCTTTTTATGCATTTGTGTGACTGATCTGATGTGCAGTGTTTGGGTGGGGTGAACTTTTCTTCTATGGTGATTACAGGCTAAGTGAGAGGAATGTATATGTATGTGTGTATGCATGTCTTGTCTTGGCTACTTTCTTTAGGGGATAAATGCCTGATATATTGATATAGAGAATTAGATTTGAATAAACTTTTTCTTCTGCAGGAAACTAGTCGACGTTTAGTGAATCTGAGTGTGAGCCGAGTAGTGGCAGTGTCCCCTCAGATGAGATTAGTGGAGGACAATGTATCTTCCCTCTCTCTCCTGGACATTTACAAGCTGAGGTGTGCAAAAAGACAACTGGAACCTGATACACCTGTTACAAGATACTATGAAAGATTGGCTACAGTGCAGGTAAGATATTGCTTTCAAAATATCTGACCATTTTAATACTCTATGAGATATATTGACACACTACACTACAGATTCTTTTACTCATTATAATACATTGCGTCCTAAAACTACACTGCCTCTCACCCTGTAGGCCCGAGGTTCCCAGGCGTCCCACCAAGTGTTGCGGGACATTGTGAAGGAGGTGCAGAACGCAATGGTGCCTCGGACAATGCTGCGGGATTGGGCTCTCACCACCTATCCCAATCCCACACACTACTGGACCTTCAGGAAGATTGTGAGTTGAAGTCATTGCATTTTGGTCACATGACTGTCTTCTGTTGTGGTGTAATATTTCTACACACTATAATGTAATCTATGTTTTATTTATTTATTTATTATTATTTTTTTTTTTTTAGCTCACTGTGCAGTTAGCTCTGATTGGGTTGATGGAATACCTGCTGCATCTAACCAAGCTGTATCCAGACATGATGTACGTCCACCAAGACTCCGGACTCATCAATGTAGCGTACTTCAAGTTCAACATTGACGACGCCAAAGGTGTGTGTCTGGCTCCAGGTTTTTTAAGTTTCATTTTTTTAGTTGGCAGGTAGAAATATACATGAACCTATGAAGAGAGATTGAAAACATTAGAAATCACTACACTCGAGGAGAAAAGGGAAAGAGGTGATTTGATAAATGTCTATAGAATGGTATGGAGGATGTGGATGAAGAATACTCTTTACCCTTGGATACACGGAGTACAAGAGGACATGGTTTAAAGTTGAAAAAGGAAAACTGTAGAAGGGACATCAAGAAATAGAGTTTTCCTCATAGAGTTGTAAATAAATGAAACGAGCTCAGCGAGAAAGTTGTAAAGGCTAGGAATGTGCATGCTTTTAAGAAACTAGATGAGGGATACAGAGACGAGATACCATGAGATTACTCCCCTCCCGTAAACCACAACTAGGTAAAATACATTACGTCTCCCTATTTCATCTTTAGGAGAATTGGATGGAAACCGACCTGTCCCTTTCCGACTGACTCCTAACCTGGCTGAGCTGGTGACAAGCATCGGGGTGTCGGGTCCCTTCACGGCCTCCATGGTGGCCACTGCTCGCTGCCTGGCCACTCCGTCCTTCAAAGTGAGCGCCCTCCTCAGAGCCATCATGAGAGACGAGATCATATCCTGGCACAAGGTAAGTTTGGGCTTCATGCTAACCATTAAAATCTGTGAATTATTGTTGTATTAGATATTATTCCCACATAACGGGCTATGTTGAATTCCATACCAATTTTATTCATAAATACTGTCTTGCTACTGCCATTTCAATGCTTTAATACCTTTATATCATGCTGTCCAAAAGTTTTCATGCAGCAAACAATTAAGTACTACTGAAAAGCTTCAATGAGATTGTCCATTATGAATGTTTACCTTGTGACTTCCCATTTCATTGAAGCAGTTCTCCTCTATATTCCGGCAGCAGCGGCATGAGGCAGGAGGTGTGGAGGGCACGCAGGGTTCAGGTGCCATGGAGGGGGAAACACTGATCACCCGGGTCAACAAGGCAGTGACGGCTATCACTACACGCATTCAATCCCTGGCATCCAGCGATGGTGCGGACAACAAGGTATGCAGTCAAACACACGCCATTACCGAATCCTGAAAAATTACGAGCCAAGAATACAAGGAACAGTAGTTATGGTAGTTTATTTCCAGTACTCATAATTAAAGGTGTACGTTGTTTTTGTTTCAGGTGACTCAGCTGGTGCGGGCTGTGAACTGTGTGGACAACTTATGTAGGATGGACCCAGCCTGGCATCCCTGGCTCTAAGGATGCCTCACTCACTCAGATACACAGCAGTATTTGTGTCTAGACCTTTTTTGTACAAGTGTTGTGACTTTTTAGTATTGCTTATTTAATGTATGAATGTATGTGGTAGCTATTAAGACAATATAAATTATAGAGTATTTGTAAAAAGAAAATACATCTACAAAGTAATAACATTTTCTTGTATTTTGTCTTCATTCCAGCAGGAAAATTTCATCCTAAGTTAAATTGCATAGTTTGAGTTTTACTTCCAATGTGGGTGAGAAAGACAGACTTCTCAAGCATCCACTCGTAGACGGTCCACACTAAAGCCGATACCGAGTTGGAACTTGAAACAAATTACAAGGAAAGATTCTTGGAGTATGAAATCAGAAGAAAAAAAACACTTTGTATTCTTTCAGGACAACTAGATTTTATATTTATGTTTTGTAAATGAAGTTTTATATATATATACATATATAACTAATGCATCTGAGTTTTAATGTATTATTTTTATCCACTTTTGATAGCTATCGTAGTTCTATCTTTTGTATCTTATCTTATGTGCAATGACGTCTTGTAAAAAAAAATTTAATTGATGATAAACCAAACAAAGTCTCTCCCTGCATGTCAACAAGGCTTGTCCGTGACGGATGGCGGCGACACTTTTTTTTATTAAATAACTCAAAAAGTATGAGGTTTACGTTAAAAATTTATAGAGAAATAAAGAGGGAGCAGAAAATGCCCGTTCTTTAAAGCTATAGTATAATGACAATGGAAGGTAAACATAACCTAAATCAACCAAATCTTAACCTACATTGACAAATAACAATCTTGTTCAAACCAAACTAAACTTTATTTACTCGAAGAGAAGGTCTTGCAGAAAACATTGAATATCTCACTAACTGAGAATATAACGAAAATATAACCCTGAATCCTCTAGAGTCTAGACTCTAGAGGATTCAGGGTTATATTTTCGTATTACCTGATGTATTTTGAGATTTTCTTAATTACATTTCTGTCGCAAATTTTGAGGTTTTCTTATTACATTTCTGTCGCAAATTCTCAGTTAGTGAGCATTGTGGTGAAGATGTAAAATATACCAAAAAACATTACTTTCTTCCAGGTGAACAAGGCTTAGAAAAACAAATAGAAGATTGGTAGGAGAGAAATCAACAGAAAGAGAAAACAGGTATTTACGTATATGCACCAATGCATTGTTTGTTTATAATTATGATATGAATGAATGGTTATGAAAGTAAAGATGGAGAGAGAGAGAAGAAAAAACCAAATGCATTAAGCAGAAACTGAAACAAGGTACAAAATATCAATTAAAATAAGGGTTTTACGAAAACGATAAATAAACAGTAACTTACGTAACATCCGCTGAATCTTAAATTAGAACAGTGATGGTGTTGGAGGCAGTATGTTGTCACTCACCAAGTTCCCTGACGCCCTCCACTTCACAACACTCAACTGTAACACCAAGAGAACATTTCATCAGTTAACGTTGATATCAATTACCATGGCATGAACCAGTGCATATCACATTACTCAACATCAAACACCATTTGCATGAAGTAGGTAATTATCATGAACCATCAAACAGGTATTGTCGTTATCCTTGCCAGTTTTGGTCTACTTTCCCACCTAACGCATCACCTGTTGGATAAATAAAGATGTACTGCTTAGTATGAGACTCCAAGGGTTACTAAGAGCCTTGGGGTGGAGTTGTGCAAGTGTGAATTTAACATCAAACAGCGGTGCACAAATACACCTTGCCACCTCGAGGCTTCGCAATGGACTGCCTGACTGATTCGAACTTCAGAATGTTCGAACCGTCTCGACCACAAGAATAATTCGAAACGTTTTAATGTTAACATTGAATTACTATTTTGTTTTCCCTTACACTACAAGGAAGGAAACGAATAATTAGAATGTTACCTATTTCACGTGTATGATTATTATTTCAGTGTATTTCTATATCAATTCAATTAACAAATCCACATAACAGGAGCATCATTTATTTCAGTCGTTAATACCGCCGCTATCCAATCCTCTCCCATAACCCAAAGGACCTACATACATCCATGCATATATACATGTACGCGTATGAATGTAGTGCGTCATGTAACCACGGTACGATGACACTGTGCATCAATAACTGTATCGATGCACCAATAGCGGGATAGAGAGAGAGAGAGAGTGACCAACACCCTTTCTGTCCTCTTTCATATGACGTGCGTGACGACAACCCGTGATCTGCGTATTTATCTCCGCTAACGCCAGTAGGCACATCAAGGCCGCTGCTCCACTCTGCTTTGACGTGTCGAGGCGGAGCATGCTTCCTATACTTTGTTGACAATATCACGTATTGCACGTATACAAGGGGAGCATCTCTACTCCTGCTGCCTGTGTAGTGTTTTATATAATGGGCAGCACGTGTACGATGATGTCCCGTGAGTGGGTGGGTGGGTGGGTGGGTGGATGGGTGGGTTGTCGGGTGATGAGGTTCAGGTGGGTGTGGATAACTAACAGGCTCTTTTTTTTTTTTTTTTGTTGGTGGGGTGATAAAACCAATACGAAACAACGAGAAATTGTTACATATATTACAACGCCTGTGTTTATTATCAGTTATTATTATCATGATCGCTAGCAGTAGTATTAAAACAAAAACAACAACAATAACTACAACTACTACTACTACTATAACAACTACTACTATTACTACAACAACTACTACTACTACAACAACTACTTCTACTACTACTACTATTACTACTACAACTACTTCTACTACTACTATTACTACTACTATTACTACTACTATTACTATTACTATTACTACTACTATTACTACTACTACTACTATACTACCACCACCACTACTGTCTCCACCACCAACACACTATACAACCACTGGCTTTCCATATCCCTCAAGGTCTGTCAAAGGAAGTAAGGACCTGATTTCCGACGGGGATGATGAAGCAGCGGAACACACAACCAATCAAAGAGACAACACTGGCCGCGTCACACATTCTCGTTTGAGTCACGATGATGCAGTGTCCTGAGGTCGAGGCAACGCTTGTTTTCCTTCCTGGACCCAGACCCACCAAGGCATTTGACACAACAGCGTTAGAACATACAGAAGAGAGAGAACATTACGTAAATCAGAGATGGCACGCGGGGTTGTATACGTGAGTGAAGTAGCTATTAGAATATTGATGATGAGTGAGGAGTAGTAGGTGGATAGCAGGAACCAGGAAGGGAAATAGGTCAATAACGGATGTGATTGGAAGGGAAGGGAAGGGATGGTTAGAGACACGAGGGAGTGGGATGCGCCTGGTGGTATCGGGAAGAGGATTGTGTTCCCTAGAGTTCAGTATCACGAGAGTATACATCATCATGACCAGCATAAGTCTTACATCACTTCCTGTTTTCCTCCGTACTGAACAACTCTCTCGTTGAGTGGTTACGGCGACGCCCACGTGTTACAGTAGGTATGATGGACGGTTTCTTTTTAACATGACAATTCTAAAGTTTGAATAGCAGTAAGTTATTTTATTTTATTTTATTTTATCTTTTTTTTTTTTACAATCCATGTTCAGGTTGGTGCATTAATATATTGTTATCCTTTTTTTTATTTCTTTAATGGTGAATGTTCAGACACATTGTATTACTTTCAATATATTCATACGTAAAAGTTGATTAATCCCACTTTGTTGCTTATGAAGCCTCGTCACCATATTAATAGACGGAGCTACGGAAGGAAAGGAGGAAAAAAAAATAGTATAAAATGATGTAAGTACCAGAACTTGTCCTTCAGATTCTTGCATCACTTAAGTTTTCAGTACCAGAACTTGTCCTTCAGATTCTTGCATCACTTAAGTTTTCAATATTTCTTCTGAGAGTTTAAAATATTGATCCTCAGTTCCGGTGACTGGATGATGAATTATGACATGACAAGATTGCAATTTGTGGTCTGGAGTGTGTGTGTGTGTGTGTGTGTGTGTGTGTGTGTGTGTGTGTGAGAGAGAGAGAGAGAGAGAGAGAGAGAGAGAGAGAGAGAGAGAGAGAGAGAGAGAGAGAGAGAGAGAGAGAGAGAGAGAGAGAGAGAGAGAGAGAGAGAGAGAGAGAGAGAGAGAGAGAGAGAGGAAAAATAAAGAAAAAGAGAAAATCGAACAAAATTACGAACGAAAAAGTAAAATAAGAATTACACATTCGTCAGCGAAGGGATGACAACACTCAGCAAACTGTTCCGTGCATGTGACACAGGAGTTATGGGTGAGGAAAAAAATGAAGTCCGTCTTGTGTGAAAGCTGCGTCCCACAATCTACACTTGATGTTTTCTCTATGCACACGGTCCTCGAAATGTCTATCGTAAATCTGAAAGTATCACAAAGAAAAAAAGAAAAAAAAAAATGTTGAGATAATTTTCCTATTGGTAGTTGCACACAATACCACATGTGACGAGCGTGGTCAACTAGTGACTCACCATCATTGCCTATGCAGTGATCACAATCACGATGACTAACATATTAACTAATCTGTCGGTAACAAAACAATGTATGTATGTACGAGATTCTAAACAACGTAATTAGCTTTGTCATTTAAAAAATCTAACTCGGCAACTGAAGCCAAGGATTTCACTTGCGCTCCAGCGACAGGACTTGACTTCGTACACATTACCAATACTGTGGCGGCAGCAGAGGAGAGTGGCTGCTGATCCTCCCGGCGTCAAGGAACACACAGGTCAGTGCCACTATCGTATATATATAATTCAAAGCAGCGCGTGATGTGGAGACACAAGAGTTAACGGTAAATAGAATATACTTTTCTATGTCGCAGTTTTATTGATTAGATGTTACATTTTCTATCATTGTGATCGATGATTTAAAAATTTGTACGAGTAAAAATACTTGCATAACATGACCACAGCCAACAGCCACAACCCTATCGATGAAGGAAGGATGTTCATGTTACGCTTTCTTCAATGTCTACATGTGGTTATTAGGATGCATGGTCATAAAAAAAAAGTTGTAGTATCACTGAAGGTCATTGTCTACGCAACACCACGGGGAAAAAATAGGATAAACATGATTATTTGTATTGGCAAGCCGCTCACTATTGACTACTGTGCAACTTAACACACATACGATTGCTATACATTGATGCAACAGTGAGTAAGGAATATAGAAACCGGTAGCTATCCAAGTCTGCCTCCCTCCCCGCTGTCCTCCCACACTCACCATCACGTGCACGCCTACAAGATCAACACAAACACGAAGTAGCAGGCCATGTTGTTTTTTTTATTTATAGTTTTGTTGTTGTTAGATTATTAGGATGTTAGCGGGTCATGCTTTTCATTTCTAGTTTATATTTTCTATAAGTATTAATGTCATCATACTTGAATGGGTAATTATTCCGGCTTCCAGTAGCTGTGTTAATAAGTCTATATGCTGCACGATTCTTGATAATAACGCATCGGTCATTTTGATACAATAAAAGGCTGTTTTGACAATAAACTTGTGCGCTACACACGGGAATACTGCGTTCCGTCGTCCATATTTCCTGGAAAACCACCATGGAACCCAAACTGGAAAATCTTAGACAAACGCCTAACAAAAACGAGTAACATGTTATTGAAAACATGTCTAGTGTGCCGCCATCTTAACTCTCTGGCGACGAGATAGGAGATGCAGATGCAGGTGTGTGTGTGTGTGTGTGTGTGTGTGTGTCGCTGCACACTCACGCTTTTTGCGTCGACGACGGAACGACCATTTCATCGACGCTTAACGCAATGACGCTAAAGTTAAAAAAGCGTCGTGATGACGCTGGCGCAAATACATTGTCGCAAATAAAATTTTGCGTCATTTTCCCCAGCTCTGCCGCTGTGGAACGCATCTTCTCTACTGCCGGAGACATAATAAGACCCAAGAGGTCCTCCTTGACTGCCAATAACTTCGAGGAGCTTGTGTTCATGAAGGGGAACATGGACCTCTTGTAGTTTAAGTTTGTACTAGTGTGATACTATGGTTATGATACAGTAACAAAAATGAAATTAATCAACTAACTAAACTAAGTAACTAATAAGTATAATAAAATAAAAATAGATCAGGCTGAGTTTTACTTTTAATTGAATAATCCAAATAATATCAAAAACAAATTAATAAATTATTAAAATAAATCAACTATAAATAAAAAATCAATTGAATTATGAAATATCTATTTTATAGTATTTTCTATCATATATATATATATATATATATATATATATATATATATATATATATATATATATATATATATATATATATATATATATATATATATGATGTTTCACGTAAATTAGATTCATTAGTTGAGATTACCGTATCCGCCAGCGACGCAATGTTGCAATGACGCGAAGGAAAAAAAAAAGACGCAACCACCCCCCCCCCCCCCCCCCAAAAAAAAAAAAAAAAAAAAAAAAAAAAAAAAAAAAAAAAAAAAAAAAAAAAAAAAAAAAACCGACGGATTGACGCCGACGCAACATCCCCCCCCCGGAAATGACGGATTAATGTTGTCGCAACGCCCCCAAACGAGTGACGCGCCCAGCTCTGGGTTTGACCTTCAAGACAAAATATTGCTTGGGTCTTCAGACGGAAATGCCTTTGTTCTCCAAAGTGGGTTTGCAGCTATATCTTGGAAATAATAACGACATGCGTTGCCTTCCAGCGCGTTGCAGTTCGTTATAATTGTCTATTGTTATTATTTACATATATAATTATAAATCAACAAAGTACTTCAGAGCTGCTATAAATTACATGATATATTCATGTTTATCAATGCACTCTGTGAATAGAAATTGTAACACTTGGAATATAATATTTGAAGGGAAAAAACATGAAAAGACTTATTACGTGTAAATCAACTCAATTGAATTTGTTTTGAATATGTTCACAAACACGATGCTGTGAACAAAAAGTCACCACAAAGAAAAAACGTTTCTCCAACCTACAAAATCAGTGATCGAAATATTAGATTACACCAAACAAATAGATAAATTAATAAAAGAAATAAAATAATTTGGGATTGAAGTAAACCGTTATCCAGTAACTAAACTGTTTCAACAAAGTCAATAAACTTTCAACATACTTAACATAACGTGTGTGTGTGTGTGTGTGTGTGTGTGTGTGTGTGTGTGTGTGTGTGTGTGTGTGTGTGTGTGTGTGTGTGTGTATATATATATTTATATATATATATATATATATATATATATATATATATATATATATATATATATATATATATATATATATATATATATATATATATATATATATATATATATATATATATATATATATATATATATATATATATATATATATATATATATATATATATAAGGGATCGAGCAGCCCCATAAGTATGCACAGGTGGCGTCAAAACCTCTCGCATTTCGTTCTATACATAGTGTCCTCATTTGGTATATCTGAGCCTTTCTTATACATAAACCATCAGCGGTAATATTGGATCACTAGCATAGAGCGTTCAAAGTATTCAACCCAAATTTTGGTGGATATCCAAGCCCCACAAAACAATTACGTAGATATCCATTTCCGTTACAGATACGTGGAAATTACATACATAAAAGTTGTATATATTTCAATATCAACTTATTGTGGAAACTTTCCTGTATGATGAATGCTTTGTGAGTTGTCAAAAAACGACCACAAAGTTGTTTTTTTTCATAATTATTTTCTTTTAATAAAGGTGCATGGTTAAACGCAGCTAAGATGTGTGTGTGTGTGTGTGTGTGTGTGTGTGTGTGTGTGTGTGTGTGTGTGTGTGTGTGTGTGTGTGTGTGTGTGTGTGTGTGTGTGAAATTCCACATATTCCTTGCATACATCATTCAAATGGATGTTATTAATCATACACTAGCATCATATACCACATTGTTTCCATTTTGATATGAAACTATATTTTTCTATCATATTCCAACATTGAAACAATTTAATCATTAATACCTTACAACCAACTCTAGTGAGAGGCTGCCTTTGATATGTCCCCTGGCTTGTGTCTCCTTAATTGTGTAGTTCTTGAGTCAAGTGAATATTACTTCCAGGAATCATGATGGTGCTGCTACGAGTGGCATTGCTGCTGACTGTGTGGGTAGCCGACATTCATGCTCAGTCATCCAATTATCTGCCGCCTATGAATTACAGCCACAGGGTCGTGTTGGATCAAAATAATGCTTTCGTCATGCTGTGGACTCCCCGTGAAAATGATATTGAAATTGAGATTCAGGTACGTAAGCTTACTTAGAATGCATCTCTCGTGTACATCAATACCCTAATGTACTATTGGATAATTGTTGCTATAGTAGTTTCCCTAAGTACAAAATCAGGTTTCTCTTTAACAGGTGGCCACAAAGGGGTACGCGGGGCTGGGCTTCTCCCCAAACGGTGGCATGAAAGGTGCTGACATTGTGTTGGGTTGGGTGGATGATGCCGGCAAAGTCTTCCTTCATGTAAGTCACGATGTACTTGCTTTTCCCTCAGTGGCAGTGTATCACAGGTAGTCTTTTCATCCTCAAAGCATAGGTAACATATCATGAGAACCCATACTGATCAGGCGAGTAGATGTCAGTTGAGCGGTATTGTGTAATGCTAAATGTTGGGTCTTCCTCCAGGACCGATATGCTGAGGGCAGCTGGGCCCCAACGCTGGATGAGTCTCAAGATATGAAGGTGCTTGGAGGCTACCAGAATGAAACTCACACTGTGCTCAGGTTCTCACGGCCTTGGCAAACCTTGGACATTAACAATGACTACATGCTGGGTGTAGGTCCTGCTCTTCATATTGCTTCCTCTTCACATATCTTTATTAGATATTATTGTACATGCCTATTACACAAACTCATATTCACATTCACTCTCTGTAGCTACATTCACAACTTATATGTATATTTTTCCTTCCTTTACCGGACAGGATGATACTGTGCGGGTTATTTGGAGCTACAGCAAGAGTGATCCTGCCAGTGAAACGGACCTGCATTATCATGAGGCACGAGGCACCAAAAGCCTCTATCTGAAGGCACCGCAGTTTAAGTTGCCACCAATGAGCCCCAACGTGAAGACCCTTGACCTTCTTGCCCGCAATGTTAGTGACTCCTTCCACTGCACCCGGCGTGGGGCTTGTGGTCGTCTGCTTTTGAGGTCTTGATGCAGAACCATATATTTCAAAATTTGTCTTCAAATGAAGTATAAAAATCAAACATTTGTCTATATACAGATGAGTTGAACAACAGTAATAATTATAACCTGCAAACAAGCCTGCTAGTTAATGGCTCACAAGCACCTTTATGTTGCATTCCAGATAAGTTTACCGAGCAACTTGGACACTTTGTATTGGTGCCAAATGTTCAAAGTCCCAGACATCACCACCAAACACCATCTCATTGGAGTGAGTATTAGTTCAGGCTATTTCTAATAACTGACAGTGATTATAATTATGATCACTGATGTGATCAATATTAATGTTCAATTTTATTGATCCTATGTGTCTAGTGTAGAGTTGAGTTGAGTTGAGTTGAGTTGAGTTGAGTTGAGTTGAGTTGAGGTGAGGTGAGGTGAGGTGAGGTGAGGAGGTGAGGTGAGGTGTGCAGGTCATTTTAGTTTAGATGAAGTGATGCTTGTCTTTCACAAGATGACTCCGCTTATCCATAATGCACCCTTTCTTCACTCTGCCATGCCCTGTTTTCCTTGCAGTACATGCCGCTGCTTCAGAAAGAGAACCTAGATCATGTTCATCATATAGTTATAGTTGAGTTGAGTTGAGTTGAGGTGAGGTGAGGTGAGGTGAGGTGAGGAGGTGAGGTGAGGTGTGCAGGTCATTTTAGTTTAGATGAAGTGATGCTTGTCTTTCACAAGATGACTCCGCTTATCCATAATGCACCCTTTCTTCACTCTGCCATGCCCTGTTTTCCTTGCAGTACATGCCGCTGCTTCAGAAAGAGAACCTAGATCATGTTCATCATATAGTTATACATGAGTGCAGCACACCCGGTGAAACACATCTTTATGAGGAGTGGGTGAAGTGGGAAGGGACACAGTGCTACACTGCCAACATGCCTCCCTCATGGAGGTTCTGTTCCACCTTGCTAGCATGGGCAGTGGGAGGCGAAGGTGAGTTTTTTTCTTGAATAATCTGACGTTATGCTTTGTCTGATAACTTTAACAACTTTAAACTGTTGTTCCTGCTGCCTCTGTTTCTTGTGTGCAGGGGAGATGTTCCCGGAGCATGTTGGCTTCCCCTTGGGCGAGGGCGGTACAACTTACTTAATGATGGAGATGCACTACGACAACCCTAATCTTCGGCAAGGTAAGCAGTCACTCTCAGTGCCTCGCCATATCATCTCAAAACTTAAACTCCTTCATGAGTGTGATTGTTGAGATGGCACCTGCTTCTTCCATCAGGTGTGGTGGACAGCTCTGGGATTCGTATGTTCTACACGGATGAATTGAGACAATACGATGCTGGAACAATCGTGTTTGGTCATGGTGTTTCACCCTTGCATATCATTCCTCCCCTTCAGGAGTGGAGGTCCTCAGGGTATTGTGACACTTCCTGCACAAGTCAGGTATGTAATACTGATCCACCTCATTGTTAGTGGGAGTGACATATTAAAGATAATGATGACCAAACTGACGAAAGGTGATCTAAAAGTCTGAGAGACTTTCTAAGAATTAATTTAAAAAAATATTCTCCAGCATATTCCAGCAGGAGGCTTGAAGGTGTTCCAGGGACTTCTTCACTCCCATGTGCTGGGCAACTCCCTCATCCTCAGACACGGACGTAATGGCCAGGAGCTGCCAGCAATCATGAAAGGTTAAGTTTTCAACTCATGGGAAGTTTTTAATATTGTGAACCATGAAAACAATACATGATATAATTATATGTATTTTCTATTTATGTGTATGTCATTCTACCTCATTTTTTACTTCATTCTATTTCAAAACCAATCAGTATGTAATGATTCTTGTCTATTAGGCAGCCCAGTAGTTTATATTTTCAATAATGCTAAGTTTTCCACAGACTTGCATTACGACTTCAACTACCAGAACTCCAGGATCTTGAAGGAGAATGTGACCATACTTCCGGGGGACTCTCTTGTCCTGGATTGTGGCTACAATTCACACCGCAGGGATGTTACTTATGTAAGCTTGGCTTTATCATTTCCAGAAGTTCACTGTCCCACATCAAGCTGTCAATGTATATCTAATTTATCTTTCTAATTTCATGCAAATCTTATGATGCATTTGCATACCATGTACATACAATACGTATAGGTTCTAGGTGTGAGGGTGGACGCAGTCCTATCATTAAGTGTTGAATTCATCGCACATGACACATACTTTCTACCTGTCATGTGCAGGAAAAGCCCTTTTATTGGTGGATCAGGATCAACTCCATGAATTAACAAGACAGAGCTTTAATCACCACAGATTCCAGGCTCATAAAAAAGGAATGATAGGATAAAGCACCTTAGCATGAACCACTCAATGATGTACACTGTACTAACTCCACTGTATTCTTACTGCATATCACAGATGTTGTATTCTTTCAGGGAGGATTAGGCACAAATGAAGAGATGTGTGTGGCCTTCATGGGCTACTACCCACGCATTGACCTTTTCTTTTGTGGATCAATGCCAAAACTTGATACTGTTTTAGATCCTCTAGGAATTGAGAGCGTTGAAAACAGGACACTGATGTAAGTGTAACTAACCTATATCAGTGTATCAGTTCATTTACAATGATTTCATACAATGTTAAACTTTGTTCTCCCACAAGTGTCACACAAATGTGGCCAAAAGTTGAATGAAGCAAGGTGTGTCACACTTGGTGTTGATCGAAAGAACACAATGCATTGCTACAAATATTGTTATTCATTTTTCATATACGTATAGTCAAATATTTAGGGAATATAGTTTCATAAAGTCAATAACATCAATGTTTCTTACCAAAATTGTGCATGAAATCTCTCCCATTCATTACTCTATGCATTATTTGTGTACACGTTTTTATGATACTGATTCACTTTGTTTATTTTTCAGAGATAAAATGCTGGATTATAAGTAAGTTGGTCACTCCTGAGTCCTGACTATAATAGTGTTGGTGGGAATTCACAAGTATTGTGTCATGGCATACTGTTGATATATTAGTCAAAACCATTGATATTTTGACATACTTTACTGAAAGCACTGGTATGATTTGTAGTTTATATATCTGATGAAATAGAAAGAAGATTGGTTCTTGGAATAGACATGTTTGCTTTCAGGCTTGAACTAGATTGGGAGGCAGAAAACAAACTGTTAGAACAATTGATGAGCGGCAATCTTTCATATGAAGCAAAACCCTTAATTCTCTCCGATATCCTTCATACCGTCAATGTCACCGCACCTCAAAGTAAGTGTAGGCAAGTGGGAGTTGTTCATGAGCACAGATAAGCAAAGAAGCAACTCCCTTGTACTGATAACTAACCAGTCCTTACA
Organism: Cancer borealis; assembly: GCA_036785275.1. Classification (NCBI taxonomy): domain Eukaryota; kingdom Metazoa; phylum Arthropoda; class Malacostraca; order Decapoda; family Cancridae; genus Cancer; species Cancer borealis. The sequence goes on along the minus strand of JAXIVD010001362.1, from coordinate 37,921 downwards.
TAAGTTTCATCTTAACTATAGTTTATTTACATAAAGAGAAGTAGGAATGTCAGATAACTTTAAATATCTACTAATCTATCTATTGTCTCTGCCTCATTCCCTTTGGCAGAAGAGCCTCCACCCTTCCCCACCCAAACACTACGTTCTTCCTTGATAAGCTGCTCCCCGTCTATCAACGCCTCTTTCACGCATGTACTCCTTGACCCTATTCATCCATCCTCCAAGTAGTCTTCCTCTCCTATTAAGACCTAATGAATGCAAAGCTCCTTTATGAAGTGTGAGAAACCTTCTCTATCTGGCCACCAGAGTACTTCAATAGGTCACTGCACAGCATCCTGCAGGACAGAACAACATGGATGGATGAGAGGATGAGTGCTGCCCTGCAGAAGGCAGTATTGGAAGGAAACCACACATCAGTGTGTCACCTTCAGAGTAAAGGGACCATGAAGCAAGTAAGTTTGTTAATTGGATTACTTGAAATCCTAAGAAAAACTAAATTATTTAATGCCTGTTCTGCTTACAAGCTATACATTCAACAAAAACTTTTTGTTTCCTGTCCAAGTCTGACTTGTATGTTATTGATAGAATTATGAGTAATATATTTTGGTCAGGCGGCCACAGAAGAAAAAAGATTGGGGACTGATCAAAGCTCCTCATCCTCCCACATCATCAATCCTTGCCTCTTTTGTGTCCTTTTCCTTTTTTCAAGATACTCTTCCTTCTTTTCAACAAAAATTTCACTCATATGTGAAATGTTTATAATCTGATATAGTTTCTTCACATTTCAACAATTCAAATGTCATCTTATCTATGAAATCTTCCTCAGAATTCTGAGGTTATTACGGTTCCAAACCTCAAGCCACTACGAGAGGCTCTGCCAGAAGTTAATTTCATGCACAGTGTTGTCCTGGACCAGGAAGGCAGCTACGTGATGCTGTGGACACCCAGGAAAGAAGATATTGTGTTTGAACTTCAGGTGAGGAGTTGGAAGACAAGTGGAGGAAGTAAAGAATACACATGAGGATTTTCTTCATGAATTATGATTCATTCTACTTTTTATGAATTTTCTTTCTTTACACCTGGAGCTCTCTATCGTGTGGTTGAGATATACAAGGTTGTGATGCTGATCAACAGCATTACTGATAACAATACAATAAAATATCTCTGCAACAGGTTGGCACAACAGGCTACGTGGGACTGGGCTTCTCTCCCACTGGAGGCATGAAAGGCGCTGACATCGTGCTGGGTTGGGTGGATGATGGCGGTGAGGTGTTCTTGCATGTAAGTACCCGTTTCATCTTCCCTCAGGGACACCATCCAACTTAGGGTGTTTCAAGTTGTTTGGCAGCATTTTCACCAAACAGGTTTATGTTTCATTCTTCTGGTATAGATGATCCCTGTATGTAATGTATCATAACTCTTTTCCTCTGCTTTATTTCATCACTAAAGGGGTCTCATTGTTGCTTACCACTGCCATGTAGTACTCTTCTGAAATAGAAAGATATCCTGCCATTGTCCAAGCAGTTTGTAAGCCTGTTGCTTATTGGTTCACTGCATTCCTTTCATCAGGAAGTGTGTTCACTGCACAGCAATCCTGTTGAACACAGTAGAAGGGATCACGTTACTCATGCGAGTGTACACATTAGTGCTGTAAGGTTTACACTGTTATGTTTTCTATACAGGACCGATATGCCGAGGGCAACATGGCCCCAAAGCTAGACAAATCTCAGGATGTGAAGTTGTTGGGCGGCTACCAAAATGCAACCCACACAGTACTTAGGTTCTCACGGCCCTGGAACACTTGTGATGAGGGACAAGACTATGTTCTCACTGTAAGTATTATTTTTCAAGTCGTATCTAATTTCATATCCAGTTATAAAAGTAATGTCAAACAATATTTAAATACAGCTTGGCCCGTTAGTAGCACAGGTTAATTATTTTTCTTTTAAGTGACGCCTCATTTCTTGTTGAAGTTTATGCTGCCCACGGATGCTCCTCGATGCATTTTACATTAAAGTTCCAGTCGAGGCTAGTGTTATGGCAGCATGTGGGTGATCTTTGGCCACTTGGTGGTTTTTCCAAAGAAGAGTGGCTAGCTCGTTGCGGGACTTGAACTCTGGATTCTGAGCTAGTATGACCCCACGCTAGCTACTAGGCCACCACCTTCCTAGAGTGGATGAGCAATTTGCTTTAATCATGCAATGTAATGCCATTGCCATTTTCAAAAGCCACTAAGATGCTGAACAACAGAAGCATTGAATAAAAATAACCATCAAGACCATTTTCTCAACGCATCTTTGATCATGTGAAGTAAATCTAATGGTCTAAGTGGTCTCATTCCTCCCTCTCTTTCTTTCTACAATATTTGCTTTCTTACTTCTGCAATTATTCACAAACGTAATGGCACCATTGATCTCCCCACTGAACAGGACGACACGGTGCGGGTCATCTGGGCGTACAGCAACACAGACCCAGCTAGTGAAATGAACCTGCAGTACCATCACAAAAGGGGAACAAAGAGCATCTACCTGCGATCACCACAGTTTCAGATGCCACTACTGGGTCCTGACGTCAAATCATGGGACTTCCTCTCACCTAATGTATGTAAGCAGTTGATTCATGGGACTTATGAGTATATTTTTGCAACCTTCAATTGTTAATATATCGCTGAAATTAACGCTAAAATCTTAAGAATTTGCAGACCCATGAACTATAAACACAGAGACCATGAGGTACATCAAAGCATTATCTAAGAACCATTGCAACAGTGATAGGTACATAAGATGTTTATATCCGTTCTCAATGCACTCTTTCAGGTGAGTTTACCAGACAACCTTGACACACTGTACTGGTGTAAGCTGTACAAGATGCCTCCCACCCCTGTTAAGAGTCACATGATTGGAGTAAGTAGTATTGCCACATAAAGCTTTTACTTATAATATTCATGATTATATATGTTTTTTTTTAATAATTGCATATACTGTGTATACATAATTCACTTAGTAAATATTTTGTATTGTTAATGACCCGGCCTGACCACTAACAAGTTCTGACAACAAAGAATTATCATCACAAGACCATCTGTTTTACTTTCGAAAATTGAAGACAATACGTTATTCAACTTTCTTTGCAGTTTGTTCCAATAATTGAAGAAGCTAATGCAGAGCATGTCCATCACTTTATCTTCTACGAGTGCCATGTGCCCAACAGTGACACCCATTTTGAGGAGTGGCTGGACTGGCATGGCACTCAGTGTTACAGTGCCAATATGCCAATGTCCTGGAAGTACTGCCAGTCAGTGATCATTGGGTGGGCCGTCGGTGGTCAGGGTTAGTATGTGTGTTACTGCTGCATGTCTTTTGCTTTGACAACATTTCTAAGCCACTATGATTTTCTGGCTCTCTAACATATATGTCGCACACACACACACACACACACACACGCACACACATAACACACTTATTTTACTTTTCATTCCTGTCTTGTATAGCACATCCAGATATAATTATATTCAACAATACATGATACTTAGTGTGTTGAGATGGTGTCCCTAAATATCTTTGTTGTGTGCAGGGGAGATGTTTCCCGAGCACGCAGGGTTCCCTATTGGAGAGGAACACGGTGGTGCAACGTACTTCATGATGGAAACACACTATGACAACCCAAATCTACGGAAAGGTAAGTGATTTTACCTTATTTATGTTGTCTTGTGAAAATAGACTTCTATCAATAAAGAGAAAACCAAAGAACAGAGCCAGATAGTTGGCTTCTATATAGTCATCCAACCATCACAGAACATGTTTAATGATGCTTGTGTGTGTTTGTCATCTCACAGGAGTCGTGGATTCTTCTGGATTGAGAATATTCTACACTGAGAAGCTGCGTGAGTATGATGCTGGACTTCTACAGCTTGGACATCAAGTCTCACCTTTGCAAATCATCCCTCCAATGCAAGACAGGTTCATGACAGGGACTTTCTGTGACGGTTCATGCACTCAGCAGGTAAGTGTCTTGTTACATTGTGCTACCTACAACAATACTCTATCTTATTAATTTAAGTTTTTTTAGTTAAGGCAATATTTAACTTTTCTTGAAGGTATGAGATGTTACAATATGACGATGTTTTTAAAGAGGAGAAATGGGTAGTGGGAATAATTCTTTCATTGTTGTTTCTTTGTCAGGCATTGCCCAAGGATGGTGTTAAATTCTTCCAAGGTGTTCTGCACTCTCACCTGCTGGGCACCTCTATTGCAGTGAGGCACATCCGTAATGGGAAAGAGCTGCCAGCACTTATGAAAGGTAAGTCTGTATGGCTGCCTCCCTTAAAGCCAGGATTCAATGCATCTTATTTCACTTTGTCATTTCCTTCTTAATTTTTTGCTAATACTGTAGTGACAATTGAAGCAAGATTCATTATACATCTTTTTTCCCTATGATCATCTTTGTATCTTTAAGCTAAATGCTGCTTTTCACATGCTATGTACTGTATATGTAATTCTTCGGCTATATAATATTTGCTCGTATAGAATTTGGGCAACATTTTACCCTAAATCCACAAGATACAATGGATTTGAGTCATTTGCTTCCCCAATATATAACTGTTAGTTAGTCAAAGTATTCTCGGGAGGCGGGGGTTCTTGTCAAACATAAAGACTTGCTCAACAAATCTTATTACAAATTGAATGACCTATACTTATGTTTTATTGGAGAGTGAGGGAGTTGAGGTGAGTTAGTTGGAGTGGGAGGGTCGCCGGCCTACCTCAAGATTACCACTTTCGGGAACTGTCGAAAAATCTCCTACAACTATACCACATTTCTATTTTTCATTCATTAGTAGGACTGAAGGTGAGAGTATATTGGTACATACATGCATTCAGAAGCAGCTAGTTGACCTAAACCATGAGCCCAATAGTTGAGTAAAAGGAGTTTCTCAACAGACATGAATTATGACTTCAACTATCAGAGTACAAGAGTTTTGAAGAATGAGGTAACACTCCTGCCTGGTGACATCCTCATTACAGAGTGTTACTATGACTCCTCCAAAAAGACCAAACCAACCTTCGTGAGTCCTTTGTACTCCTTTGTACCAAATATACATCATTGAACATTCATATGACATGCAACATGATATGCTATTACCTTTGTGGTTATAATAAGACAGCTTAATCGGATGCAAAATTGTTCCTCAGGGTGGACTGAGCACAAATGAAGAGATGTGCCTTGCCTTTCTTAGCTACTACCCACGTGTCAACCTTTCCACCTGTGTCTCTACGCCACAAATGAAGGACGTCCTTAATGTACTGGGTATAAAGGATGTCGATTGGAGTAGCTTAAAGTAAGTGTGTGATCCGATCTGCTTTCAAATCAAAGGAAATGGGAGAGCAAAGCAAGCAAAATAACTACATCTACCACTTCAATACTTTTTTTTCTTTCAGAAAAGCTATGAATACTGATAAACAGCTTACAGCAAAGATGGATGGCATCAAAAAGAATGATTTTGAAGCGAAACCCATTGATTTATCAAAATTTACCTTTAATGTGAGGATCACCGCTCCAGAAAGTAAGTGGACAGTTTGAAGGTTTATATCATAGTGCCATAAACCCAATATAGATGTTGTCCGCTGTGATCTCTGATACACCATATTTTAGCCTACTAAGTTGATATTTGATAATTGGGTGTATATTTCAGAGTACCTCAACAAGACTATCTACAATGTGTTGCATGATGAAGCAACCTGGCAGAACCCCACCTTGATAGACTCCTTAAAAAGGCTGGGAAGAAGGGGTGTTCATGAAGTCAGTTGTACTGAACATGGGGAGCAAAAGGTGGGTGAGAGTCTGTACACATGGTTGATATAATACTACCACCGTGTTCCCTGTGGGTTGCTAAAAACGACCAAAAGGGATGAAGCGAAGGGTCTGGCAAGCTCCTCCTTTGTATTGTCTCCTATGATAAGACAAGGCGTAGAGGGTGATGGGAGAGCAATGTCTCTCCGAACCCTAAATGCCTTGTCTTGCTTACCTCCCTTTAAGGGGGATATTGGCTGAACATATAAATAGACAGACCATAGTGTATATTATAACTACATCTAACGTTTATAAATAAAAGTAATTGTTTTCTTATATTCATCCACTTAGAAAGGAAAGCCGGTCTCTTACCCGTCCTTCCTGGCCCGAAGACAGGAGCCTGACTGGTGTTCCCGTTTACAAGGTGAGTCTTGATGGAGCCTAAAAAGGACAATAACTTATATTTTCTTGTAAGGATGTCCTATCTGTCATAATACTATTGTCATTGTAATGTCATTATCATGTGAAAGGTCGTGGAGGACCTTCCTTTAATAGATGGCTGTAGTTTAATGCTCCAATTACTACTATCTATATTTCTCAGCTACCTTATACTGCATCATCGTATAATCTCTACATCTTATTACACTGAGTTTCACTGATGTGTATGAATGCTAAGCAAGTTCATTATATTTTTTTTTTTACTGAAAACTTGGTCACTTCACATGTAAAGGCAAATACATATTTGCCAGAGGGGAAACAGCAAACAACTACATGAATGTTGCTGCTCAAAACATAAGTGATTGCCAGTGCCAATTTCTTTTTTTGCCATATTATATCTTAATATTCTATATTTTCATTTCAATTAATGTATCATCAATAACATTCATTTTATTTTCCCACAGACGGAAACTCTTGGGGAGGAGTTGGTCTGTGTCCATCAATCTTCCCATTCTGCAAGAAAACCTTCTAGGAGACTCGTCTTATCCCAAACTACCTGCAATTCCTCTCTTCCCATCTACTGTACCTATTCCCTCACTCCCCATTCTTTGTACTGCCTCTCTCATTTCTGCTCACTCCCTCATTTCCCTTCTCTATAACCATCCTAACAATCCTCCTCACTTCCAGCCTCCAGTTTCCACTCCCTTTGCATCCCCTGTGGCCACTCCCTCCTTCTGTAACCCGTGTACTCTCTTCCCTCCTCACCTCCTGCACCCAAATTATCTGTTTTAACAACAATTTCCTGTAATTGGCTTCTAGATAGCAAGTTTAATGAATCTGGTCCTGGAGTATTAGAACTGTATCATGATAATTTGATCATAATCAACTTTGAAATTCTGAAACGAAATGGAATGGATTTATAGAGTAAAAATTATAAACAATTATGAAAGATCTTCAAAAACAAATGATTAATCATGTATTTATATAATGTGCAACACGAGCTCTTTGATCCATAATCAATTATTCGAATTTATAATAGAATTGGCATTTTTCCATAAAGTTTAAATCTGCAACTCTGTTATTGCATTATGCACAAGTATATATACTGGACAATGTACACATTTGTAATTTGTTATGATAAAAATTCATTGTTAGGTTGTTCTGGAAAAACTTAAGGTTCCATTTATATTCAGGGGAAAGTTTCACGTCACTGTCCATGTGAGTATTTGAATAAATATCCTGCACTTCATATAGATGTGAAATGGTTACCAAAAAGTAAACTATATATTGTTGTTTTTCACCAAATTCTTACATAACAATAATTACAAAACAAGCATACTGGTTTAACAACAGTAAGGAATATGTCTAACTTCTCAGCAAACATGAGAGTAGTACACTTAAAAAAAAAAATCAATGAGGAAATGTCAAAGAAGATAATTAGATCATTCATAAGACCAACACTTGAATATGCAGCAGCAGTAGGCCTATGGAATCCACTCTTGAAGAAACATATGAGAAGGTAAGATGGGTGAGTATCTAGCCTTAAGGACTTGATAAACTACAATTGCCATTTGTATTTAGTAAACAGATTTTAAATATGAAATAGATATCCTTCAAGTAAACGAAACAAACACATGACTGGTTTTGTGACTTGTTATCAGCAGTGACAACGATGTTACGTTATAATCTCTCACTAAAAGAATCTTCTATTATTGCAGGTGCTCAAAGAATGTTACGTGTGTGTGTGTGTGTGTTAAGGCTATTACTACACGATTCCTCTCCATTAAGGTTCTTCTGAAGTAAACATCTTCATAATGCATCACTAAAATAAGCAAGAATGTCGTAGTAGTTTAATTTGCTCTATTGTAACATTTTGACACTAGAGGACACAGGCGGATGAGTCCCAGTCTTACATACTTCACGTCTTTATATCAGGTTTTACTCAATTTACTGGAAGCTCTACACTTCATCATAATATGGATTTGAACTACTGAAAGTCCTCTCATTCACTGATGTAAATAATGAAGGATGATCACTTTACCTGTATGTATTCACGGGTAAGCACTAAGCTTTGTCTTCAATGATCCAGCCATAGGATCGCGGAATGAATGGCCTTCTGTGTGTGTGAAACTTATCTTAATTCCCGGGTACAAACAAGCACGTAGGTTGATGTAACAGGGCAAGGAAGTCGACAGAGGCTACAATGGCAAGTGGGTAGGTATTAAGACACGTGATTCCTGCTGGGTGTTGGTTGGCGTGAATGGCTACAGTGATGTTGCATGATGCCACTCTGACGAAGGCTGCATTTATCTGCACTAATCAGTTACGTCAATGCTTCAAATCAAATCATGACAACTTACGACTTTCTCCTGTGACGAATGATCCGTGGATCGAGAAACACGAAGACGCCGCCTGGGGTGGGCCGTGGGCAAGGGACGGGGGCGGGGACAGGACTGGATGGTGTGTGGTGGGCTGCTGACGGGAGGGAAGGCTGGGGAAAGTGTTAACATTAGCACTTGTTTCTTGTTAACATATCGAGGTGAGAACATCTCATTTCTACACACACAATATGTTGATAGCATGCAATAAAATACCCTGATTATAGATATTTCGTACATAGTGGAACCGTAAAACAAAATGATTGGGTGTGTAAAAGTGGTGGAGACAGGGTGGACTCAGGCTACCTGGTGCTGTCTGGTGGTTCGATGCAACGAGTGAGCGCCTCGCGTCGCGTACCGCGCGCCAGCGCCAGTCAGAAGTGCTGTGTCTGTGAAGGTGAGAAGACGCGCGGCTCGACCGGTTGGTGGTGCGTACTTGACAGTTACTTCACAGCTTCAGACTCTAGTCTGTATCTCTGTCATGGACTCTGTGCGTGTGTGTGCCACTAGTGACCTGCCGTCCTGGGTGTAGATAGTAACAGTGCCGCCTGCCGCGAGGGCATGTACTAGTGTGGTGTGGTGTAGTGTGCTGTGCTGTGCCCGGTGCTTGCGCGATGCTGGGGCACACGGGGATGCCTCGCGTCGGCCACTCAGTGACCTGGTCAGACCGGGAGGTGAGCGTCCTGTCGCCGCCTGTACCACACATTCTTGTTAACGTTGAAGGCTCGGCTTTGTCTCGTTTGGACCGATATTTTGATCCTCAGCCCCCACCACGGCCAGAGAAGCCTGTGGGTCTGCTGCCCAAGCCGTTACCCGCTAAGGCGGCGACGCAGGTGACGCCGGTGGGTGGGTTGCCCCCGCTCATCGATGGGGCTGCCTGTAAGACATCAACATGGACCTACAAGCAAGTGACGTCGGCCAGGAACACTGGAGTGTCCGACAGCGAAAAGGGCGTTCGGTTCCGTCCAGAGCGGCGGGAGCGGCGACCCGTGCAGAAGCTGCAGTGGCGGGACAGTGCCTGGTCCCGCGGGTTCAACACAGGAAAGGATGACTACCTGGACCTGGACATGCGCATCACTGCCTCGTCCTCGGGTGAAGGTTCTTCCCGCCATGCCATCAAGCGCATCCTGCTGCTGACAGAGAACTACCAGTACCGCGACGCAGCTTCCTTCATACACCGCCTTCCCTCCGCAACTTTCAAGGTGATCGTTGACGAGCTGCCCATCGATGTCATGGTGGATGCCATGCCCCATTCGCTGCCCATCCTGGAGGCACTCTATTGCAAGGTGAGCGAGACTGCCCCAGCTATGCCTGGTTGCACTCGCATCCTTCGCCCGGAGGCGGTGGTATGGCAAATGGTTCGCTTCTTTGCACAGCAAGAGGAATGCCTGACGGGGGACATACGCTGGGAATTCTGTGGACCCTTTGTTACATCTTGCAAGAAAGTGCTGCGGGTCATAGCTCGCGCGGAGCCCAAGATCCGCAAGACACTGCAGCAGCGGCGGAAACAACTAGAGAAGGCCATCGAGGGCATGGGTCACCACGGGCTGGTGGGCACCTCGGACGAGTCACTGCAGAGCCTCCATGATGCACTCAAATTAGAGTTTGAGAAAGTGGTCAAGTCGTACACACAGGCGCTGGAGAAACTGGAGGAGCTGAGTTTGAGTAACAAGACGTCACTGCAAAGAAGCATCAGCCACGGACCGGCGCCCATCCAGGCGTCGCACCAACGGCAGCTCTCCATCACGCAGGAGGAGGTGCAGCAGCGGCTCATCAAAAACAAGACGTTACTCAACGTGGTGGAGCCCACGCTCAACAACCACTCCTTGGACGTGCTGCTCGGCATCCTGCAGCGCCGCATCGAGTACGACAAGGAGTCACTCTTCCAGTTCACGCAACTGCGGAAGGAAGCCAAGGAGGTGGATGGCAACGCTGTCATCGCGCCTATCTTGATGCGGTACACGCACGGATGTCAACAGGTGAGCATTGTGTGCTAAGGCTTCGCGGGTACCACACGCTATCATTCAGGTGAAGCTAATACCATCTGTACGGGCGTGACGTACTGTGCCCGCCTTCACTGCCTTCAACACCATCTTAATGTTTCACACTTTTTCACTTCTTTACATCCAAAAGTAAGATAAACGCAAGAGAGAGAGAGAGAGAGAGAGAGAGAGAGAGAGAGAGAGAGAGAGAGAGAGAGAGAGAGAGAGAGAGAGAGAGAGAGAGAGAGAGAGAGAGAGACAGACAGACAGAGAGAGAGAGAGAGAGAGAGGAAGGAAGGAAGGAAGCGTAATATGCATCAGAATCCAAATCACTGGCTGCTGCATTCTCTACCGTACCAGCGTGTACTGTTGGGTTCGTCTCTCGCTCGTAACTCATGGTAATGGCGGGCAATTTACCTGTGTAGGGCAACTTTCAATCCTTGAATTGTCTCTACGTCTTTCTGCATAGGTGCTGAAAAATGGCATTTGTGAGTTTGCAAATTGGTTTTAATTTAGTTTTTATTCTGATTTATTATCCAAGTTTCACATAAGCAATTTGTACCAACCTCTCTCTTTATTCTGCTTCACTAATATTTCCTCATTTCTTCCTCTCCCATCTTTCTGTCCTCTTCCCCTTCTTCGTCCTCCTCCTTCCGTATAATCATTAGCAAGTCGAGTTTCCAAGGACAGGAGGGACGTAATTATCTGGGTTGTGGTCAGCTGCAAGTTTGAGGGATTGTAGTGGTCTATGAATCACTATTAAATGATAAAAAAAAAATAGGACTACCATTATTTTCCGTCAACTTTCTTTCATTTTTATGTAATCATTGAATAGTTTTCCACAAGTTACTGTCAAGATCTTCTCTCCATTTGGTTTCTGGGTTCGTTTCCTCGGAAGTTTTTTGTTTTTCCGGTGGTGATGAGTAGCATTAGGCCCTCCGCTGCCAGACACCCTCTTTGTGGCGCAGAGAGGCGGTCACTGGGCCCTCTGTGGTGGGAAAAGGGCTCTGTGTCTTGACTGAGGGCACGCTGCTACTACCTCTCCTCTTTCCTTTTCCTTCACCTCCTCCTCCTCATCCACCACCATTTGCAATAGTTACTACTACTACAACTACTACACATACTATTACTATTACTACAACCACTTATCTCTAGCACTTTTAGTATCTCCAATCTTTGTTTTCTCTTCATTGTTTCCTTACCTTCCTGCTATTCCTTGTTTCTCTCTGTATCTGTCTGTCTGCTTATGATGGCGGTGCTGAGGTTGATAACTAAAGTGATGATTATTGTATATTATAGATAAGCTGTACTTGTTTCTATTAATGGGGAGGAGGAAGTGAATGCTGATTGTAGTGATGTAAATGATGACTATAATGGAAGGTAAAAATAGGCTATAAAAGTGGGGATAATAAGCATGAAGTTATGAAAGAAGGAGTTTAAAAATGAGTGAGTGTTTATCTCATAACTAATCCACACTTTTTTTTTTTTAATAGATTATACTGAGGGGAAAAAAAAGGAAGTAACAATTTGAAGATTTGACAAGAGTTAATTAGCTTGAAAATTGATACATACCATTATATACAACCATGACTTTTCTTTTTTGCGTGTAGATTTCAAGGTCAGTCAGTCAAAATTAAATGGTAAGAAACAAAAACACGACGCGACAATAAAGATCAGAACTTCCTCTTAGTGTTCGATACCATTATAGGTAAACAAACTCCTTACCTTCTTGGATTACAATTGGTTCTGATGCTAAGTGGCAAAGGTCAAGGCTGATGCTTCTTTGTTTCTTATGGTGTAGTAGTGGCAGTAGTAGTAGTAGTAGTAGTAGTAGTAGTAGTAATAATAGTAGTAGTTGTTGTTGTTGTTGATGTTGTTTTTCTTTTTTAAATTGTATGTTTTTTCGTATTATTTTCTTAAATGCGTACGTGTGTGTGTGTGTGTGTGTGTGTGTGTGTGTGTGTGTGTGTGCGTGTGTGTGTGTGTGTGTGTGTGTGTGTGTGTGTGTGTGTGTGTGTGTGTGTGTGTGTGTGTGAAAGTACGAGGCATCTATTGTGTGTGCGTCTTTTATTGTCTGAACGTTTTTAAAGACACGATTATTACTGTAGTTTTGTAAGACACACACACACACACACACACACACACACACACACACACACACACACACACCACACACACACACACACACACACACACACACACCGCAAATCACGTTCTATAAACACAAGTATGTATATAAAAATACATAAATGAAAGGAAAATGATAAAAGAGGAGGAAGAAGAAGAAGAGGAGGAGGAGGAGGATTGCAAAGTTGCTTCTCTTCCTATCTTCCTTCAGTCTTATGAGGAGGAAGTTGTATTTTTTTGTTTTTATAGGAAGTTGCAAAAGTGATAAGGAGTTAAGCCGAAACAATGAAAGTCTCTCTCTCTCTCTCTCTCTCTCTCTCTCTCTCTCTCTCTCTCTCTCTCTCTCTCTCTCTCTCTCTCTCTCTCTCTCTCTCTCTCTCTCATATCTATTACATTTCACAGGAGAACCATTAGAGTAGTAGTAGTAGTAGTAGTAGTAGTAGTAGTAGTAGTAATAGAAAAAGAGAGAAAATATAAATAGTTGAGGAGAAAGGAGATAAGGGAGAGTAAAGGAGATAGGAAGGGAGAAGGAGGCGGTGTAAGGGGGGTGAGGGTGGGGGGGCAGGGGGGAGGGGGTCTTGTGTGCTAATTGTGGTTCAGATATTCGGGGCGACTGGGTAATGACTGGAAGGAAGTTGGGTGGGGAGGGGAAGGGGGAGGGGAGGGAGAGAAAAGTGGGGGGGGGTGACGCCAGCCTCTCCCTTGCTCAACAGTCATCTATACTTTCCTCCACCTCCTCCGCAACTAGTCTCTCTCTCTCTCTCTCTCTCTCTCTCTCTCTCTCTCTCTCTCTCTCTCTCTCTCTCTCTCTCTCTCTCTCTCTCTCTCTCTCTCTCTCTCTCTCTCTGTGATGTAATCCAGAATTCGTATATTTGTTACGCGAATTTTCACGTCATTTGTCATTTTACGCTTTTGTCTTGTCGTGTGTTTTTTTATTTTTTTATTTATTTATTTTCTTTTCTCTGCTTCGTCATTCTTACTTATCATCAGTTTTCACCTTGTTATCAGGTCGTTGCTCCTTTCACAACGACAATAACAATAACAATAACAGTATCATCATCATCATCATCATCATCATCATCATTATCACTGTTCTTTTTACGCCTTTATGTTAATGACTCTTGAGAGAAGCCCAACAGGTGCTGACTGACAAATACCTGAATAAAATCACCTCTCTCCTCCTCCTCCTCCTCCTCCTCCTCCTCCTCCTCCTCCTCCTCCTCCTCCTCCTCCTCCTCCTCCTTCTCCTTCTCCTCCTCTTCTTTCTCCTCTTTCATTTCCTCTTGTGTGACTTCTTTTTCCTCCTGTTCGTCCTCCTCTTTAATTTTCTCTTTCTCTTTGTTTCTCCTCCTCCTCCTCCTTTCCCTCCTCCTCCTCCTCCTCCTCCTCCTCCTCCTCCTCCTACTCCTCCTCCTCCTCCTCCTCCTCCTCCTCCTCCTTCTTTGGGTTTAATGAGGAAACTCGTTATACCGGAACGAGAATGAACAATACCAAGTTTCGCCTCAGGAGTTTAAATAAATTCAAAACCTTTAAGGATGATTTTTGCGATCCTCTGATGTTTTTATTGATGTTTGTTTAACGTTTTTTTTATGTTTTCAGTAAGTCACTTTTGATGGTAGTGATTTTTTTTTATTTTCTATGGTTTTTTGAATAGATTTAAGTTTTTTTTTGGTAAATTTAGTGCATTTACAAGACTTTTCGTGATTTTTCTTTTAGTTTTATCTTATCTATTAATTGAAATATTTCTTTTACCATTATAAGCGTGATTGAGGTTTTATGTCAGTAATTATTTATCTATTTATCTATTTATGATGTTTATTAATCTGTGATGCATTTTCTTCTTCCTTCCAGGTAAGAACGGAAAGGTGACGAGGATCTTCCAGGTGCAAGGTGAGGGGGGGGGGGGGGACATGAACACACACACACACACACACACACACACACACACACACACACACACGCACACGCACGTACACGCACGTACACATTCATATCATTGTTATCCACGCTGGGAAATTTTCCAACAACTGATGTGAGAAAACAAACAAACAAACAAAAAAATAATCATAGTAGTAGTAGTAGTAGTAGTAGTAGTAGTAGTAGTAGTAGTAGTAGTAGTAGTAGTAGATGCAGCAGTAGTAGTAGTAGTAGTGATGTTGGTGTATAAGGAACAGGAAACAATAAGATAAGAATAGGATGAGGAGAAAGACGAGGAGGATGAGGAGGAAGAAGGCGAAGGAAGGTGGAAAAGAAGAGTAGAGAGAGGTGGTGAAGAAGAAGGGAGAGGAGGAGAAGGAGGAGGAGAGAGAGGGTCTGATGAGAGCCGTGCATCAACAATGGAGGGACGGTCACAGTTCAGATAATGAGTAGTGATTACAATAGGGCGCCTCTGCACCTCAGCCCCTCACTACACACCCACCAAGAGCCTCAGGGCCAAGGGGGCGACACTCCACGCTCCCGAAAGCCCCCATTGTTCCCGAGGCCTCCTGAGGGCGTCGTGTGCCCGCCTCAGGCTAGAATTGTGCCCTAAATGCATGGAGTAGGTACTTGGCAAACCACAGACGTGTATGACAAAGTGGAACGAGCACAGTAGTGGCTCGTCAGGTCATTGTCGCTGAGCACCACGTGGCAAGGCTGGGACGTGACGCGCGGGAAGGAAAGAAAACGATATATATTTTGACACGATTTCACCGTCGGTATGAAGGCTGTAGAAGAGGTCACGGTAATGATTCGTTTCTTGACCCACTCGATATCTCTTTACCTTTATAATGCACTGCAAATTCAACCTGAGAGTGGGTCAAGAAACGAATCTTTACCGAGGTCACTCCACTCCTCCCCACAGAAAAGGGATATCGAGTAAGTTTAAGAATATATACTCGTAGTGGCGTTATGACGGATAGGAAGGATTAATGAACATTTGATTAGTTTTTAGTGTTAATATATAGGTATTTATATGTAGTGTCGTCATGTGGATCCCCAGATGAGAGGAGTAACCTTGGTGTGGAAAGATTATTACTATTATTATCACGTCAGCTGCGATAGGTGACATAAGGTGCATCTTCAGTGTCTATATATAGGCTTAACACCATTAACAGACCTTCAAGGAGAATACAAAACTATATACTCCAAGATGAAACGATAATAAAAGAATAAAAAATAAGAGACAATACTTATGCCGCATTTTTTTCGTTGGAGATGAAAAAAAAAAAATTGGTTATACATTAATTTAAAAACATATTTGTAACCGGAAATTTCAGAGGTAAAAAAATAGTCGTTCTTCTTTTTTTTCTACATAATTACGGAAAGAGGAAGGAAGACGAAGGAAGTGTGTTTGTTTTGTCTGTGAGTTAATGATATTTACGACTCAACTAAATAATGAACAGGTGAAAGGTGAGACCAGAACCAGAAGCAACAACAGAGCAATAGTAATAGTAGTAGTAATAGTAACAAGAGTAAGACCGTGTACCTCATAATGCTTCCCCTCCTCCTCCTCCTCCTCCTCCTCCTCCTCCTTCTCCTCCTCCTACTCCTCCTCCTCCTCCTCCTCCTCTTCCTCCTCCAAGTTAGGTTCAAGGGGTCATCTCTTCGCTCCTTGCACTCAGTCATCGCGACAAAAGACAGACGCAGGTGACTAACAATTTGCAATGTGATCCTCGACGCTGATTTAAGGCTTCGAGGGGCGGAGGAGGAGGAGGAGGAGGAGGAGGAGGAGGAGAAGGAGGAGGAGGAGGAGGAAGAGGAAAGGGTAGCCGGAGGGAAGGAATTGGATCAGCTCTAAGGACTTGAGGTTAGCCACGTATTGTTAAAGTTTTGTTAAGCTCAGGTCAATCCTCCTTTCCCTTCCTTTCTTCCTTTCCTTTCCCTCCTTCCTTCCTCACCCTTTTCTTCCTCTATCAACCCTCCCCCCTTTCCTCACCCTAAAGAACACGGACATGCGCTGTACACTCCCTCTTCCTTAACTCCTCCTCCTCTTCCTCCTCCTCAGTTAGTGGGTTAGGTGGGTTTGGAGGAGCCTTCTACCTTCCTATATTTCCCTCATGTTAGTTAAGGGAGTTAAGTGCAATTCGACAGCTTAGTGATGAGAAATATGTATGCTGCTACTTGTAAAACCTTCATACTCCTCCTCCTCCTCCTCCTCCTCCTCCTCCTCCTCCTCCTCCTCCTCCTCCTCCTCCTCCTCCGAGGCCAAGTAGCGGTCTCGTGTGGGAGCATAATGTTATCTTATCTTGTCATCCTGGCGTGAAGCTCCTCCTCCTGATTCACCTGTGTCACCTGTATACAAATTAACGTGGGGAGCGAGGAGGAGGAGGAGGAGGAGGAGGAAGAGGAAGAGGAAGAGGAGGGAGGGAGGAAGATGGAAAAAAGTAACTGTATTTGCACTGTGGGGGACTTGAAGGAAAGAAAGAAAGAAAGAAAGACTATTTTTGGTATTAGCTACTCCATACTCCTCCTCCTCCTCCTCCTCCTCCTCCTCCTCCTCCTCCTCCTCCTCCTCCTCCTCCTCCTCCTCTTCTCTTCCTCCGACAACGCCAACAATGCAGGTCGGTGCTCTAGTGAACTTCTGTCGGAGGTCATTCATGTCCCGGAGCTGTGATGGGGTGATGGGGCGGTGAAGGGGAAGGGCGGGGAGGGCGGGCACTGAAGGGAGACTAATGGAAGATAGGACGGGAAATAGAGTTGATCAGGAGCTAATGGAAGGTAAAGTAGCAAGGCGAGAAGTGTTAATATTAGACATGATAGAGGTTGGGGTAAAAGGCTGGAATATTTACGTTTAAAAGATCATAATATTGGTTCGAACATCAGTATATACGTACAGCTACCATCCCTCGTTCCCCTCTCTTTTCCCTTGTTCTAAATAAGCCATAGGTGGTATAGAAAACGGTGGTAGGTGACACAGGAGTGATGGGAGAGGAACTGGATGACAGAAAAGGTCACAGCTTACATCCGTTCCAGTGCTAAGGAATGTTGGGAACTGTGAGGTTGAACTGGAGTCTTCTGCCCAACGCTGCCATCCTCACTGCTACGTCTGGATGCGCGGGTATTCAGAGGCGGTACGATATTATGGGCTGGCACTGCTGGGGATAAATAAACGTGACTGGCGTAATGGCTACATGAAAGGTCAGGTTAGGTTGTAGATTTACCACTCCCTCACGAAGCCTTAGAGAACATTAATAAGGTGTAGAAGGAGCGTGAAGGCTATTATAACCTTGAGTGTACCTACCTACCTACCTGGCCTTACCTGTAGAGAGGGAAGGGTGTAGAATTTTCTCTCTCGCCCTCTCCTTCTTCCTCTCTCTCACTCGTGTGTCTAATTCGTCTGTTTACTAATTTCAAGGTTTCTTCTCTGTGAGAGTTAGATGAATTATTCTCACTGAAAATAGACTATAATTGGGATTTATTTCGCTAATGTACTCCTGAATTATAGTGTTTTTGTTGCTCTTTTTTTAGTTGGTATTGTAGTTTTATTCATTTATTTTTGTTGTTAGTGCATGATGGTCGCTAAAGTACTTATTAATTATAGTGTTTTTTTTATAGTTTGTTTTTTTAGTTTGTTTCGTACTTTTATTAATTTGTTTTTGTTGTTAGTGCATGATGGTCCGTGGTGGAGGGAGGCGCTGAGTGCATGTCTCGTTATCTATCCTCAAGTTGATCATTAAGAGTCGTGACAGCTACACAAAGAGGACTGACTGCACGAGGCCGACACAGTACTAGGGAAAGAATGTTTATCACCACCCTCGACACCACCGTTTAATGAAGAGATGCGAGCGAGAGAAAAGAGAGAAAAAAAGATCAAGAATTCCATATTAACTAGTAATGAAAAATGGAGACGTGAATGAAAGAGAAGAAAAAAAGTTTATAAAAGTGAAGTTTATTTCAAGTTTTTTCTTCAGTACTAAGAGGGAAGTGAGAGGGAAACGTACGAGGGAAGAATGTTAAGTTTTTTTTTCTCTTTGAAGCGTTAATATAAAAATCAAGAGAGGAAGAGAAAAAGAGAAAGAGAGAGAGTACCTGGGAAACATAACCAAAGAGAGAGAGAGAAAAAAAAAGTACCAGGAAAGAATGTTTACTTATCTCTGTCTCTCTTTTTTTCCTTCACGAATACAGGAAAGAAACGCTCTTCATTGCGTCTGTGTTTAAGCGAACTTTTTGCGGCCAGAGTTTTGACCTCGGCCCCGCCCACTCACCTCACCCTGACCCCCTGATTGGCCCGCCACACAGACGAGGTCATCACAGCCCAAGTCACGCCATTTTCACCCCTAACGTGACACTCCATAGAAACCTAAATACCAAGAGCCTCTCCTTCGGGTTATGCCTCCTCTTGCCGCCTCCTCTCTGACATGTGATATAATTCATACTCTGAGTCTCCCTATGTGTGTGTGTGTGTGTGTGTGTGTGTGTGTGTGTGTGTGTGTGTGTGTGTGTGTGTGTGTGTGTGTGTGTGTGTGTGTGTGTGGTGGGTGCCTCGTGTTATGGAGGGAGATAACTAGGCCAGGGAGGAACGGGGAGAACCAGCAGAAGGGGAGAGTAACTTACGAGCATATTCAGAAAGGGGATGAAAGAAAGGCAAGGCAAACAGGAAGGGAATTAACATGAGAATGTGAAGATGTTTATACACTGCCTCAAGTTAGAAGGGAAGATGTTGGGTTAGGATGGAAAGGTCGTAACTAGTAGATGAAAGGAAGCAGTAAGAAAAGAGAGAAATAGAGAGAGAAAACCCCCCATAATTATAGGGTAAAAGAGAAATTAGCATGACATAGGGTGACAGAAGAGGTAACTACACACAAGTAGGGTGAACAGAGAGAGAAGCAGACATAACTAGGGTGAAGAAGTAGGAGATAAAGCATAAATAGTAAGACAGAGAACGTAAAGAACCAGTAAAAGAGTAAGAAGTAATCTGAAAAATGGAGTAATTGCAACAAGGGTGAAGGCTGCGAGAAACAATAGGCATAATGAGAGAGGAAGATGAATGAGAGAAATGAAAAGAGAAATGATAATAACCGTAACAGAGAAAGGAATGATATATAAAGAAAAAAAAGAAGTAATGTAAAACTGGACCTGAAACAAATGAATTATGCAAGAAAAATTAGTAGATAGCTCGATCGTGAGTTGGATAAATTAAGACGTAGTTATGAGGGTGAGTTTTTGTTTCGTGTATAGAGTGTGACGTGAACCCTCGACGTTAGAAGAGTAAAAAGATCCTTGAGTTTTGACCTTCCCTGGATTCTCAAACGCCCTGCAAGAGTCTCTCGCAATAAATTCTTGTGTTATTGTTGTTATTTGCACAAGAACAGGCTGGTCAAGGGCTGCGTTAAGCTTGGAGGGGGGAGAAGAAGAGAAGAATAATGCCCGCGAGTGATTCTTTGTTTTGATCGCAGGAGAGAGTTCAAAATAGCAAGATGAATTTAGATTTTTGAGGTGACCTGTTATTCCGATTACCTTGGGTTGTGGAAGGCGGTCAGGTGATTTGGAATAGCTTTCTTTTATGTATTGTGTTCTTGATTTTTACGTCGCCCTGACCCTCGTAACCACAACGTAACACCCACAAAAATAATACGTAATATAAATTTTACCTTCTCATCTAGTATAGCTATTTTTAACCGCTAAAAACGTAATTATTAAGAACATTTATAGATAGTTTCCAAAATGACATCACTATTTCTATATATCTCCTTAGTGAGAAATATTAACATCTCGTATAACTTTCAAACCTCAAAACATTTATCGAGAAAATACATATTAGAAATTTCAACGCAAAACAAAAAGAAATCCAATTCAAACTTCGCATTTTCATAAGATTTTTTACAAGGTCATTATATTTTGGACTTAACGGACCTATGATGCAACGTCCAAGTTAAGACAAGAGTATACGTACTATGTGACCACCTACGCGGAGGTAATAATGATGAATTGTGGGAGCTAAAGGTGTATTACTTCTGAAGCCTTGATAGTCTGACCTTTCCCACTCCTCTCTCCCTCCCATCTTGCCCCTCCTCCTTACATTGGCTAACTTTATAGTGCTGCTCCATCCTTCATCCTATACGACATAAATACCGATTCCTGTGATTGGTGACGGTTTGAGGTTGAATGTCTTTGGTTGGTGGTCGTATTTGTGGTTGAATTTATCCGTCACGTTCAATGTATTGGTTTTTATATATAGATGTGGTTGGACTTTCACTGTATTTATGAGGGTAACTGTATTTGTTTTTGTGTGTGATTGATCGTTTATTTTGGTTATATATTTATACTCTCTCTCTCTCTCTCTCTCTCTCTCTCTCTCTCTCTCTCTCTCTCTCTCTCTCTCTCTCTCTCTCTCTCTTTCTCTTTCTCTTTCTCTTTGACAATGGAAGGAAAGTATAATACAAGTAGAAAAGTGCAATTCTTTGTTATTTTCTTTGCTCCTGAAACTCCGTGACGTCCGCTAATGTTTATAATTTAGATAAGGGAAGATAAGAAGTAGGTGGTGTATGATATTTACTTTTATTAGGAAAGAGCTGAAGTAGAGAGCAAGGGAAACAGAGGGAAATGAAAAATAGGGAGTAGTAGGTAATGTATTAATGGAGATAGGTAAAAAAAATAAGAGAATAGAAGGAAAGAGAGAAAGGAAAATTGATAAAAGGTTTAGTATATTAAGACATTGATTACTGTTACTAATATGTCTCATCAATCTGTCTGTTCATCTTTATGTTTCTCTATATTCACCCTATGTCTATCTATCTATCTATTTATCAATGTATCTCTCTCTGGTTTTTTATCTTTCTGTCTGCCTGTCTCAATTTCACCATATATCAGTTTTCTTCCACATTAATCTATAGTATGTATGGTGACGTTAAGTATCATTATCTACCATCCATATAAGTCACCTTCATAACCCTGATATCAACCCTTACAATCTCCCTTCATCTTCATCACCTTCTTATTCTTCCTTTCCCTTCCCGCACCTCTCATTTCCTCCCTTTCTTCCTTGCTTCCCGCCATTCATACCGCCTTTGTTTTGATCAAGCTGTGGAGGGCTGAGTACCGCCGCGAGTGAGCCAAATACCGCTAGGTAGAATCGGTGAAAACTCAAGGCCACTTTCAGCGTGTCTTTGGGTGTCGTTGAAGACCGCAAGGGTGACTAAGGTATTTGAGGCCATCGTGTTCTTTGGGTTGAGTTGCATTTACGGTTGTGTTGCAGTTTTGAGCGAAGGGGAGAGTAAAGAGAGGAGATAGGGAGGAAGGGAGGGAAGGAGGGAAGAGGAGGTGGGGGTAATATCTACTGTCTTTTGTAATTATTGTTGTTATTGTTGTTGTTGTTCTTGTTGGTTCGTTTTTGTGTTCGCAGTGAAACCACAAGTAATATTTTTTTTGTCACCGTGTGAGTAAACAGTGAAGAATGGAAGGTATTTTTTGGTTTTCTCTTTCATTTCTTTTATTTGCTTCTCACTTTCATGGAATTTGGTGTTCTTTGATATTAATGTTTCCTTTGTTATGTTTTTTTTCCCTCCTTTCTGCTTCTGTTTGTGTGTATGCTTTCTCTTTTTCTTTTTCTTTTTTTTTCTCTCTCTCTCTCTCTCTCTCTCACGTATACATCTAAAAACTAAATATTTCAGCCGTGACTAGTTTTTCATCGTCTTTTGTATAGTGAACATCAAACCTTCCGTATAAATCATAGTTCATAGCGTGTCAGCATCATTGAGTGAAGCATGTAGTTAGGCAGACGACTGTGTGGTAGGCGGGAAGACATCCAGTAATTAACACTAATGAACTCACTAATTAGAACCTCTACGTGACGCAAATTACCTAGTACCTACACACACACACACACACACACACACACACACACACACACACACACACACACACACACACACACACACACACACACGGTTTACAAGAGTGTCAAGGTCATTTACTACATTTAGCTACTATGTACTAGTTAGCCTCTGCCATGAGGGGGAAGGGGGGACTTAAACACACATACTTGTCCATTCCTTCTCTCAGGGCATCGTCACACTTTCCCTCCCTGCATTAGTGTGACAAGGAGGTGTAATTTCAGAAAACGAGTCGTAATTTTAGAAAACAAGATATATACATAGTCACTGCGAAAGCCTTAAAAACCTTGAAACTATCATTAAACACAGGAAAGGTTTGAGAGAGAGAGAGGGGAAAAAACGTAAATTTATGTGTGAACGTGAAGAAAACGAGGAGCGAGATTTTATAACCTACGTGTGTTATATAAAAAGTAGAACACGCATGGCTAGCGGCTGGACATACGTACCTGTGATTAACTGGAGGTGTTACAGACAGGTGACCCATGCATACCTGAGGCTAGTTTGGATTGGAACGTTGCTGGAAGGTGTGATATACTGAAGGTGACGTGATGGTGATGATGGTGACAATACAGGTGGAGGTGGTGACTGTTAGATAGTGGTCGTGGTCGAGTAAATGGTGGTGTGTGAGGGTGTGGTGGGTAGTGATTGTGGTGGTAATTGTGATGGGGATGATAGTGATGGTGTTACTGTGGTATGTTTGTGGTGAAGAGGCACGTGTTGAGGAATTGTGATATCGGTGTTTTAGATAACCTTTCTTCCTCTTGCTTTAAAGTTCTTGATATAAGGTGAGTTTCTTTAAAAAATATATATATTAATGTGGAGTTAATTTTTTACCATTGCTGATGAAAAAAATTATTACATGTTCCTTATGAAATTACGAATCAAAAGACAAAGTACATTTTAGAATTTCGTTGTTAGTTTTAGTGAGAAATTTTAACCTTTTAGTCTTAACCGAAAAAACGTGACTGAAGAAGATATAGAAAAACAAACATAACAAGGCTTTCAAACTACAGTACACTAAAGAATCAAAATATATCATTAACTTTTATAAACTCCTGAAGAAACTAACTCCAAACACCTCACCTGTCTACCGTGCAAAGGTTAATTAGAAATACATCGTCAATATTGATTTTTTAAACCGAGACAAAGACGAGGAATAGAAAGTCAAGTCAAGTAAAGCAAGAAAGAAAGAAAAAACTAATAAATCAGTCTCACCTCCTTAGCCTTACCTGTAGTTACCTGTAGTTAATCATATCACCTGCAATCACCTTGAGAGAGTAACATATCACTGAAAAATGGAGTGAAACTTAGCAATCTTAACCCTGCGGCAAGACAGAATGGCATGGAACATATACTTTGACCATCTAATGAAAACTAATGGTCGTGCATGCTGGCAGGCGGCTCTCAGACCTCCAAAGAATGTTTCAAGGTCACGATGCCTTCAGGGGGGAGAACGAGAAAGCGTAAAGTGTGGTCATGTAACGTGATTGTACACTTGGAGAAGGTGTGTGAGGGGGAGGGTGTGTGTGGGAAGGTGTGTAAGGGGAGGGTGTGTATGGGGGTGTGTGTGGGAGGGTGTGTTGGGAGGGTGTATGTGGGGGAGGATTATATGTAGTGGTCGTGAGGTGAGGAAAGGTAAGGGTGTAGTTTTCATACTTTTCTCTCCCCCTCTCACTCATCCCTCCCTCATCCCTTCCTCACCCCTCCCTCTCACCTGGCGATGTTCTCACGGCTACGTTACCTGTTCATCACTTGAGAAAAGGTATTATTACTCTTGTTATTAATAGAGAG
The DNA here is from genome assembly GCA_036785275.1 of Cancer borealis. Classification (NCBI taxonomy): domain Eukaryota; kingdom Metazoa; phylum Arthropoda; class Malacostraca; order Decapoda; family Cancridae; genus Cancer; species Cancer borealis. Next base: position 13,606 of record JAXIVD010001362.1, on the reverse strand, counting down.
AGAGAAAAAAAGCAGTCTTAATCCTGTGTGTTCAAAGAGTTTAATTCTATAAGTCAAAGTGAACCAGAAGACTTGAACCTTTTCTTATCACTTACAATTAATACGTTCTCCTCCTCCTCCTCCTCCTCCTCGATTCGGAAGGACGTCGCTAGGGGCCTGACATCGCTTGCCAGGTAGTAGTGTTAGTGACAGTAGTAATAGGATAGACTAATCTAATTCCACGCATTTATTTATTTATTTTTACTTATATTGCATGGTTGGCCTTCCTCTCCTGCCAGTCGTGGCTGGTGGGAGAATCCCTCACCCTTACTATCCTGTATCCTTCATCCCAGATTTGATAGTGTAGTCTAGTTTATCACAAACAGCCTCGTAAGGGCCAGTAGGCCTGTTGCTGTTTGTTCTTCCTATGTGTTCCTATGTGTTCCTCCTCCTCCTCCAGCAGCCTCCTTCAGAAAGACTTACGTACGAGACAGTGAGGAAATTATGAGGTGTTGAAGGCTTCACTCCGTTTCGCTTTTGTTTTTATATGAAGCTTCGAACTGTTTGTTATTATTTTTGTTATTGCACGATAGATAGTTTTGAGTTACATTATAGGACGCGTTTATTTATTGAGGTTATTTCCTGTGTTTAATGGAAATGTCTTTTTATTATGGTTATTATTTACTTTCGGTAATTACTTGGTATGTGACGAATGGAAAGCAGGATATTACTCGTATAATTAGCATGTGTGTGTGTGTGTGTGTGTGTGTGTGTGTGTGTGTGTGTGTGTGTGTGTGTGTGTGTGTGTGTGTGTGTGTGTGTGTGTGTGTGTTTCTTAGACCTTGCAAAATGTCAATGAAAAAAGACATAAATATTCACTTATCATATGACGTTAGGATTATAAATAGAGATCCTTGAGTGGAGGGAGAGGGAGAGAAAGAGAAGTGTTGAAGGAGTGAGTGAAGGACGCTGAAGGAGGGGCTAAAGGACGCTGGGTAGGTCATAAAGGGTTCACATTCACTGGAAAGTCTTGTTGCGTTGCTCAATGCGATTATATTTGTCACTAAGATGGACTAAACATTCACTTTCTCTTTCTAGTTTATGCGTGAGTGTGTGTAAGTTAAAATCATTATCTCTCTCTCTTTTTTTTCTCTCTCTTTCAGGTTAGTGTTTCATAATCTGAGGAGAAATTTAGTATAGTGGTTAGGCCTCGTTTAGTCCTCGTCATCATCCTGTCACGTCATCCCACAGACTGACAACCCAAAGAATGACTAACAAGAAGACTGTCAACGTGAACTGACCGCAGGGAACAGTCGTAGTTGAAAGTAATTGGTTAGATAAATGAAAACCATTTACCTTAAGACCTTTGAGAAATGCAAATCAAGTCGATGTTTTTGTGTATTTTGAAAAGATACTCAATTAATTATTTTTTGATACGATGATGTTTTCGGGTTAATGATTTTTTTAATGGTACTTAAGGGGATAATTAGTGAGCTTGCAATTTGCTTCACCAGGTAATCCTAGTACGAGGTCATTAGGCATACCTGGTGATTAGGTGGCGAAGGCGAGTGTCTTTTGTTTCTTGTGTTATACAGGTGTTGAGTACGTGCGGACAGGTATGTGGAGAGAGAGAGAGAGAGAGAGAGAGAGAGAGAGAGAGAGAGAGAGAGAGAGAGAGAGAGAGAGAGAGCGAGAGAGCGAGAGAGAGAGAGAGAGAGAGAGAGAGAGAGAGAGAGAGAGAGAGAGAGAGAGAGAGAGAGAGAGTTGCTTCAGTGCGTAACCGTGAGAATGAATAAATATCTTGACATGGGAAGAAGAAACATTATTGGTGTCACGTGTCACTTAGGAGGAGGAGGAGGAGGAGGAGGAGGAGGAGGAGAATAAGATTATGATTAGAAAGACAATGTTAATGATATTGATGATTATATCCGTAGAAGAATGAAAATAATAAGATAAGAATAAAAGAAAATTAAGAAAATGTGGAAGAATAGAAGATACAAAGACGACGAAAGAATTGAAAAAGGAAGAGGAGATGAGGAGAAAGAAGATGACATAATAGAAGAAAATTGTAGATGAATGAAGAAGAGGAGGAGGAGGAGGAGGAGGAGCATTATTACTTCCTGCCATGGGTCATTTGCAAAGGAGAGGCTTGTCCCCAACGAGGAGGAGGAGGAAGAGGAGGAGGGAAGGTTTTTGCAGGTTTAGAAAGCTGGGAGGAGGAGGAGGAGGAGGAGGAGGGAAGGAGAAAGGGGGAGGAAGATGATGATAGGTATGAAAAGGAGAAAGGTAGAAAAGGTTGATGAGAAACCACAACTCTCACCACTACAGAAGGAGGAGGAGGAGGAGGAGGAGGAGGAGGAGGAGGAGGAGGAGGAGGAAAAGGTGGAGGAGGAAAAGAATGATGATGCTTTTAAAAGACAACAATTAACACACACACACACACACACACACACACACACACACACACACACACACACACACACACACACACATGGATTGCGCCACCACCACCACCACCATCACCACCCCCATGATTAGCCAATTTCCGAGCCCCGTCAAGTATAATCAGATCCGATTGTCTCTCTCTCTCTCTCTCTCTCTCTCTCTCTCTCTCTCTCTCTCTCTCTCTCTCTCTCTCTCTCTCTCTCTCTCTCTCTCTCTCTCTCTCTCTCTCTCTCAGAAGGCCTTAAACTCTGTACTGAAGGAGATTTAATGTGGCGAGACAAGGAGGAGGAGGAGGAGGAGGAGGAGGAAGAGAAGGAAGAAGAAGAAGAAGAGGAGGAGATAAGAAGAATAAATGTTAGAAACGAGAGACAATAAATGAGATAATACTAATAACAAAAACATATATATTACGTTAAAAAATTCATAAAAAAGTACAAGATACACAATAATTCCAGTGTAACCAGTTAAGGGGGAGGAGTGAGACCAATTCTTGAACATACATACACGCAGGTAACGTAACGGGAAGGGGGGCGGGAGGGGGGGGCGTCAACACCTGGATGGATGCACTTGACAGTTAATGAAGTGGTCTGGTAACTGGCGACTACTTCTTTTTACCTTCAATCACATCCTGAATCAAGTTTTTTTTTTTTTTTTTTTTCAGTACATTCACTTTTCTGTACTATTCACTTATTATGAGGTTATTTTATATTTCTCAAATTTCTGTTTATTTTTCTTTTTCTCTCCGTTATATTGAGTTTTTTTTTCTTATTATTATTATGTTTAACTTTTGTATTGAGTGTATTTTGTTTTATATTTTAAGTCGAGTTTGTACGCTGAGTAAACTACAGATTTTATCCTTGATTTTGGTAATAAGAAAAAGATTGGTTAAGTTAAGTTAGGGTAGTTTAGGTAAATAATAGGTTTAGTAAATAATAATCTGTTATCTAATACAAACAAATGTAACATCTCAACATTTAACAATATTTGCGTAACAAAACACAAGCTATACAAATAAATCAGACAAGAGGAAGGAAATAGTCTTTTTGTTATCTTTTAAAACCATTTGTACGAGTCATCAAGATCACTAACATTAATTCACTACAACACTGAGGTCACCAAATTGACAAACACACATACAATAGCCCAAGAATGTTACCAATACACATTATACTACCAGGGGAACCAACCTAACTGACGCAGCCTTTCAGTGAATGGCAGCGGACAATTCTTTCTTACCTGTGTACCTGTAATTACCTTTATTATCTCGTTAGCAAGCTGTAGGAAAACGTTGTGGCCAGAGGGAAGGATAATAGTGCCTGGTGGCGGAAGGAGGCTGGCGTGGAGTAGTAGCTGTGGTGGTGATTGTGGTTTCAGTGGTAGTAGTAGTGGTAGTAGTACTGCTAATATATTTAAACACATACAAACATTCATACATACAGACATTCACAGGTATCTTCCTCCTCTTCACTACTCACCTTTCTCCTCTAAAATTCTTCTTCTTCCTCTGACATTATGGAAAAAAAGAGGAGAAAAAAGTAATTTCTCTTCTTGCTGCGTCACGAACCATGCGACTCACGCACTCGAAACTGAAACCGAATCAGTTGAAACATGTGTGTCCTGTTTTTGTACTTATTGCTTCGGGTGTTCGAAACTTTTGTGTGTGAAGAGAGAGTTGCAGAAATAAATATTATTATTAGTGAGAGAGAAAAAGAAAGATAGATAAATAGACAGAGAGAGAGATAGTACGAATAATGCAGAAAAAAAACGAAGATAATCACTTATTCACTACTTTATTCATTTACTTTTCACATCTACATCTACACATCCATACAAGTCATTCATACTATACATATCACGTTTTCATACACTGCTAACTATGCGCGTCTGTTTTAAAGTTCAACAAGTGGCGCCGTTCACTTTAAATCTTTCTCCTGTTTACCTTTGCCGTTGAGCACCTAACATCCGGTGGGAGCAGGGTGTGGTGGGCGGTCACGTGGGTAAAGATACGCATGGGATGTTGACTTTCTTCTTGAGAGAGAGAGAGAGAGAGAGAGAGAGAGAGAGAGAGAGAGAGAGAGAGAGAGAGAGAGAGAGAGAGAGAGAGAGAGAGAGAGAGAGAGAGAGAGAGAGAGAGAGATAGAGAGAGAGAGAGAGAGAGAGAGAAGAAAAAACCTAGCAGATCTATCATTTATTCTGTTTATCTATTTGTTTGTCTGTTTGTTTGTTTTTTGCGTGTGGTAATTATAATCTTTAGAAAGCAAAATGAGACTGGTTTTAATTATAAATGCACTATTTTGATAATGACACTCTCTCCTCCTTATCATAAAGTTGAGGATGCATGTTAATTCTTAATACCGCCCCGAAATTGCAGATGGGACGGGAGGATGAAATTATAATATAAGGGAAAAAAAAAAGTTGAATAGAAAAGAAAAAGAAAAGTGGTAATAGTAATGTTGGGGAAACTAAAGACTTTTTTTTCTTTTCTATTTTTTTTGGTGGGTGTAATTTTCAGGAAGTTTCAGTATTTTCGTGAAACTTTTTGGTGATTTGAACTGTAGCTGTTTTTTCAGTTTCTTTTTTTAATGGTAGATAATGTTTATTTCGACTTTTTTTTTTGTTATATATATTAAGTGTGTATCTATTTATTTATCTACTTATCTATCTACCTTTCTATCTGTATTAAAGTTTGTATTATTTATTAATTTTGATGTTTATCTATATATTTCTAGTTATTTATCTATGTATCTATTAGTCTTCAAATCCTTATAATTCATAGCTTGTCATTTCCTTCTTCGATCCTCCCTTCCTCTCCTGCCTCTCCTCCTCCTCCTTCTCATCTTCTTTTTCTTCTTTTTCTTCTTCTTCTTCTTGCTTGCCAAATATTCCACTCAACGAATTAATTGCATCAACGGAAGTAAATTTTTAGAGAAAGTTTGTGGTCAGATTGTTTTGTTTTGTCTTGCGCTGGGTACGAAAGGGAGGGAAGGAGGGAGGGAGGGAAGGAGGGAAGGGAGGGAAGGGAAGGAGGAAGAGGAAGGGAGAGGAAATGATAAGATGAATAAAATGGTGAGACGAACAAGACAAGTGATTGATGTGTTCCGTGATAACAATGATAAAGATAATATAAACAAATGCGAAAAGATGATAGTGATAAAGAGACAATAAAAAGAGATGAAGGGGGAGGCGGAAGGAGAGGTGAAGAAGAGTGAGTAGAGGAATAACTGCAGATGAATGGAGGAGAGGAAGAGAGAGAGAATATACAGGGAAGCGAAAGAATAGAGAATTTTGCTTTATCATGGAGAGAGAGAGAGAGAGAGAGAGAGAGAGAGAGAGAGAGAGAGAGAGAGAGAGAGAGAGAGAGAGAGAGAGAGAGAGAGACAAAAAAATATATATATGACTCATTTTCAATATTTTTATAACCTTGTAGCATTTCTTTGATCAGTTATTCAATTATAACTGTCAAATGATTACACAAGTTTTGTAATATTTTAAAACTTACCTTCTGAGAATTCGTTTTTTTCGGTCAGATATTGAATTGATTAATAAAAAAAAAACTCACCTGAGCTTTTAATATGCATGATTACCTTTGCAACATCACCATCATCATCAGCAGCATATTTCAGACATTATTTTTTATATAATTTCTAAAAGTTTCAATTTCGAAGCATTTTTTTTATATACA
>JAXIVD010001362.1:0-2500 GCA_036785275.1 Cancer borealis | reverse complement strand
CCTACTTAGCTACACCTTTGTTACTTGGACTTAAGGCTTGGAAGGGTGGAAAGGGAAGGTGACGAGAAAATAAATATTACCTAATGATCATTCTTACCTGTTTGGGTGTTACGTGAGGGGCACCGACTACTGATTACCTACCTGTGATGGGGCGTGGTGAAGGGGGGGCGTGGGTGGGTTGGTGGGAATATGCCCCGGGCCTCTGTTACCTAGTGGGGAGATGGGGATGAGAGAAGATGGGGAGGGTAGAAGATGGGGTGGGTAGGTATTGAGGCAAGTGTTGGGGTGAGTGAGAGAGGTAGGGGAATGGGGAGGTTAGTAAGGGGAAGAGAAGGGCAGGACAGGTGGTGGAGGAGAATTAATATTACCTGTACAAGAGAAAACTGGGTAATTGATGGGTGATAATTAGTATCTTTTCTCCTTTCATGTTTATTTTTTTTAACTTCAGAAAAATGTCAAAATCCAGCTGGTTTTGGGTTTTGTTTTCTTATTACATCTTTTATTATAGATTATTTTTGGATTATTTGCAATTATTATTCTGCTTTTTGTCTGCTTAGTTCGCTTCCACACATCATCAGTTTCCAAAATTTCTTATAAGGTTCAAATTATAAAGCTAAAGCTCAGTAAATCAAAACTTATTGTTACTCATGCAAGTCTTTTAGTGTCGTAATATTGTAATTTTAATCTCCTTGCATATAACTTATCATGCGAACTTTTTGAAACATAGAAAAGTGTCATATTTTTCATCATCACTAAAATATATAACAAGGATTTCCAACGTGTACTGTGCTAGTCCTGAGGCGCCATCTTCCCCCTTTCCAAACACACGCCATTACTGAATTTTAAGCCTTAAGCGCTGAGGGAAGGACATTGAGGTAAAGAAACACGCTGTAAGGTAACACAAAAATAAACCTCAAGGAAGAAGACAAAAAAAATTACATAAGAATGAAATACCTATCTTTTTTGTGTGTCTATTTTCATTTCCTAACTCAAATATTTCAGTCCATTGCAGCGATATATAAATTTGTGATTGTTAATGTTTGTAAAAGTGAATCTGCTACTTATATGCTCTTCATTCTTATATTGTTGAAGTTTTACAAATAATAATACATGTAACTGTTATTCTTCATCTTCACGGTGATTTAAACATTATAAAAAAACAATATACACTTTTCTTCCTGTCTTCATCTTCTCACTTTAGATTAAATAGTTTAGTTTATCACAAGCAAAACAAAAGGTATTAGGTCTACTGCTGTTTGCTCTTCCTTTTTATTCCTTTGTGTTCCTTTGTATTCCTTCCATCCCCGCCCTCTCCTTTCTTTCTCCCCCTCCTTAGAAGCCTCGTCACTGCATCAACACCAGTGACGCGAGGAATGTTTCACTGCACGTCCCACATTCTCATTGCCTCGTCATGCTGTCTTACCTCACTCGATGCTTTTGTGCTGGAGTGAACGATTTTGACACCTTGTAAGATTGTCTTTTTCTTCTTTTTTTTCATGTTCTGCAAACTCATTGTCATTCATGTGTGTGTGTGTGTGTTTGTTTTCGTTTTTTTATTTATTATTATTTGTGTGTGTTTTGTGTGTGTGTGCGTTTTGAGTTTTCTTTTGTTTTGTTTTCAATGTGTAAATGTGTGCGTGCGTGTGTGTAGGCGTGGCGAGGGAGTAGACCTAACTCTCTGGTATTATCAAGACCCAATTATAGTTTCCGATAGATAGCTGAGTCTCTGAACGTCTTGCTTGGCGGTAAAAAGGTTTAATTCTAGGTAATATTAACGTTCACTTGGTGCTTCATGTTGCAATGGAAAGCGTTTAGTGATTGGTGATGAGGCTGGTGAAACTATGTAATGATTCCGCGTTAAATGATGTTACCAAGACCTTCCCTTTCATTTAAACAGACACACAGACAGACAGATAGATTAATTGATAGACATAAACGTGTATATAGATAGACAGATAGATAAGTATAATCACCGAGACATGTCGACTGAGATATGAAAGCACACACACACACACACACACACACACACACACACACACACACACACACACACACACACACACACACACACACACACACACACACACAAAGAGAAGAAACAAAAGCGTATATACAAATCACTACAGAAGAAACAATAAAAAAGAAAATTGTTAACTCACTTTCCCAAATGTTCGTCTTGGCGTTTATGGCTCGTAAAATGTCGAAACAAACAAACAAACACACAAACAAACACACACAAATAACATGTATTACCATAAACTAACTTTATTTTACATTCTTAGACCTGATTTTCCTCGCTACTTCTATCTTATTGCCTGAGAAAGCAACGCAAGACTCACTGGTGTGTGTGTGTGTGTGTGTGTGTGTGTGTGTGTGGTGTGTGTGTGTGTGTGTGTGTGTGTGTGTGTGTGTGTGTGTGGCCCTCCTCCAGTTCTTTCCACCTCGTCTGTGCCTCCAGCGTGTGATAAAGAGGTGGGAGAAGGTAGTATTTTGAAAGACG
>JAXIVD010001361.1:69443-84443 GCA_036785275.1 Cancer borealis | reverse complement strand
CTAACCTAATCTTACCTAACTGTATCGGATTAGATTCGTTTGCCGAAGTAGCCACCAATTGTATTAGAATAGGATTAGATGTGTTTCGTACCGGCCTGGTCACCGCGTGGCTTGGAAGAGTAGAGGTAGCGTGGATGATACTGGAGGTCTTGTTTGAAACACACGCGGCTTGATATAGATGATATATTGAACAACACACTTGATGTAGATATAGAAATATAGTGACTATGACCTTAGCCTGCCTTGAGAGAGATGACGAAACGACTTGTTGATGGTGGTAGCGAGCTGAGAGATGATGAGCTACTTGACAGAGTCGAGGCCGCGAGAGAAGAGTGAGGAGAAGCAGGTGCTGGCGGGCGACTGGGAGTAAGAGTGGGTGGAGCCAAGGGGTCGCGCGGTTAAAAATGCGCGACTATGATTGGCCTGAGTTGACCTGTGATGACGTCAAACTCACAGAGCGTTCCTGATTGGAAGCGGGCACGTGTGGCCTCTGACTGGCATGTGAATTCTAGGGGGGAATGGAAAATTCCCTTACCCGCACACACTCTCTCTCTCGGCTAAAAAACAATGAATAACTTAAAACTAATTAACAATGATATACAGATATGATATGATACATAACCTAACCTAACCTTACCTAACCCAACCTAACCTTATCTTACCTAACCTAACCTAACCTAACCTTACCTTACCCAACCTAACCTTACCTTATCTAACCTAACCTAACCTTACCTAACCTTACCTTACCTAACCTAACCTAACCTTACCGTCCTTTCATTTCAGGTTCGGTGATATGGCAGCCAACCTATTACTCGTGGTGGTCCTGGTGTTAGGGTCTATTATGACAGCTTGTATTAAGGAAGACCTAAGGAGGCAGGTAGCTCATGGCAGGACAGGAGGGTCAGATGGGGGCGCTACTAAGATGTGAGGGGGAGGGAGGGGAAGTCCTACTAACACCACCACCACTACCACTACTACGACTACTACTGCTGCTGCTACTGGTATTAATGGTGATAGGATGCAAGGAAAGGTGAAGTGGCAGTAGTGAAGGATGGAGTAGGATCACATGGAAAGGTTAGTAAGTAAGGAGTGAAGGAGGATAGGAGTGGAAGAGAAGGATGGATTGAAATAGTAAGGAGGGAGTGTGTGGATCTTTTACCGTAGGATGGGATAGGATGGGATAGGATTGCAGTCATAAGTGAAGGATTGTCTAACATTACAAAGGATTTTTTAACCATGGGATTAGGATTCTGAAGGATACATGATTTTTTATACATGAATTAATAACTGTAGGATTTTTGCAGGATTTTTGCTACATTATGAATAGACATTTGTGGAAGGAATGGGAAGGATTCTAGTATGAGGAAGTCAAGCATAGGATCCAGGAAGTTCAGGAAGAAGTGTAGGACTCCATACATAAGTTAGCACAAAGGATATATAGGTGAAGGATACCGCCAGACCATAATAGGAAGGTATGTAGGACTGTAAAGAACTTGAAGGATGTGTGTGTGTGTGTGTGAGAGAGAGAGAGAGAGAGAGAGAGAGAGAGAGAGAGAGAGAGAGAGAGAGAGAGAGAGAGAGAGAGAGAGAGAGAGAGAGAGAGAGAGAGAGAGAGAGAGAGAGAGAGAGAGAGAGAGAGAGAGAGAGAGAGAGAGACTAATAATACCAAAAACTCAAAAACTAAGACTCATTAAATGTAAAATGAATGAATAAATGAATGAAATGAATGAAGTGATGTGAATGAAATGCAAAAATAATAATAATAACTACTATATATAAATTGAGTCACTAAGAGAAAGAAAGAAAGAAAGAAAGAAAGAAGAACATTAGTTTAACACAATAATTTGATGCCTTATATATATATATATACTAGTAGTGTAATGTGACCTCTCTAATGTGAGCTATTGGTGTGACCTAAAAATGACCTATATGATATTATAAGGTCATTATGAGGTCATTATGAGACAATTTAACACATCAACAACTATAGGAAAATATGACCTCTTGATGTGACCTAATGTGACTTTCTAAAGTGACCTAATATGACCTGGATGTATTGTGAGGTTGTATTTATCACTATTTTGGGGGTTTAGGTCAACAAGATAAGATTTTTTTAACACATTTTAACACCAACAAATATACGTGACCTCTTAACGTGGCCTATCGTGACCTGACAAACATTCCTAAACACGGGATCACCTAGAGAGAATCAAAACATACATTGACCAACACACATGAGGTCATATATCAGGTCAATTTACAGGTGTGGGCGTGACCTTACTTTGGACTTCCATTATGTGACTAATGGTGATAGGACGAAGCTGTGAAGGGAAGGGAAGGTGAGAGGGAGAGGAAGGGATGAAAGAAGGAGGGAGAGGAGATGGTGTGAGAGAGAGGGAAATGAGGGAGAGGTGTGAGAGAGGGGAAGGGATGGGGAGGGAAAGGGATGAGAGAGAGAGAGAGAGAGAGAGAGAGAGAGAGAGAGAGAGAGAGAGAGAGAGAGAGAGAGAGAGAGAGAGAGAGAGAGAGAGAGATGAGGGAAAGATGAGGGAAAGGGAGAGAAATGGGAAGGTGGGGGGAGGTGTGAGAGAGGGGAAGGGGAGGAGAAGGTGAAGGGAAGGTGTAAGGGGAGGTGAAGGGAAGATGAGGGGAAGATGAAGGGAAGGTGAAGAGATGTAGGAGACGTGATACTTAGCTTAATATAATAAGAACTGAAAATACTGTGTCAACTTCAAGTATTTGAGAAACATATAGTATTGTGATCCCTTAAAAGAGGTGTGTGTGTGTGTGTGTGTGTGGGCGTGTGTACATGCGCGCGTGTGTGTTTAGAAGGCAGATGTATAAGTGTGATTGCCCATCACTAATCCGGCAATCAATATTCCGTCTCCATTAGTTATCCGGCATGAATTTCAGAGCGCAGTCTCAAATTTTCCGGTTTGGTGTGCCACTCTTTTTCGGAGACACTGTTTATGTTTATATTTTCATGCCGGAAAACTGATGGAACTCAAATATTGATTGCCGGATTATTGATAGTCAACCTGTATTAATAAGTGTAAATGAATACGAGTGAATGTTTGAAGCAGGAATTAAAGTCAAGTTATCAAATACAGGAAATTATACACTATTCATGACAGTGCATGGAGACAGAGAGAGAGAGAGAGAAAAAAAAAAAAGAGAGAGAGAGAGGACACTGATAAACAAACAAACAGCTAGAATGATGTAAACAATCCTGTCTCCTTACAATTTTTACACACAGAGAAAAAACAAAAAAAATTAGACAAATAAGACATCAAATTACGTGAAAACTATGATACACACACACACACACACACACACACACACACACACACACACACACACACACACACACACACACACACACACACACACAGACACACACACACACACACACACACACATACACATATATATATATATATATATATATATATATATATATATATATATATATATATATATATATATATATATATACTTGCAAATAAACACGGGATCAATTTTACGTGAAGGTTTAGGTCAGTATAGTATTAAATATATATTGATTTCTTAAGTGTCTTCTGCATGGTGATAAAGTTGTAAGAATGTCTTCCATATCATAGTCATTAAGTCGTATATGTGTAACTGTTATTGCTATTATTATTATTATTATTATTATTATTATTATTATTATTATTATTATTATTATTGTTATTATTATTATTGTTGTTGTTGTTGTCATTGTTGTTTTGGCTAGAAGTGCATGGTGTGTGTGTGTGTGTGTGTGTGTGTGTGTGTGTGTGTGTGTGTGTGTGTGTGTGTGTGTGTGTGTGTGTGTGTGTGTGTGTGTGTGTGTGTCAAGCTCAATTATATGTGTGACAGGATATGTATGTGTGTATGTGTGTAAGTGTATGTATGTATGTGTGTATGTGTGTAAGTGTATGTATGTATGTATGTGTGTACGTGTATGTATGTATGTATGTGTGTGTGTGAATAAGTTTCCGTACATATATACATACATACATACACACATACATACACATAGTCTGTCTTCATTAGCCTACCTAGTATTCCCTTGTTGATGTATAACAAAATGTATAATTGTATGCATAACCAATTAGTAGTATTTACATAACTAACTATAACTGTCACTATAACTGTCACTAACTATAACTGTCACTAACTATAACTGTCACTATAACTGTCACTAACTATAACTGTCACTAACTATAACTATCACTCAAACAGTTAATTCCTTTCCTTCCTAACAGACACAAACACATAATTTTTACATCTATTCAGTAAAAAGAAAATGCGTTAATATATGTTTTTCTTTTTTGATTTATTTATTTATTTATTATAGAGATGCATTTATAGATAGTTTGAACTCCACTTGTATGTTTGTATGTTTGTGTGTTTTAAAAGTAACTTGTCTTCTTCTTTTTTTTTTTTTTTTTTTGGTCGTTTTAAAAAGAATATATAAGTTTGTATTTATTTGTCATTGTTTGTCGATCGTTACGTTAAATTAATATTATTTTTATTATTTTTTTCTATGTGATTAATTTCAAACTTCAAATTAATTTAAGCCGTTATTATTCCGATGTACTAATGTAAAGTTTAAGTTGTATATATTTGTTATCATTAATTAAAGAAACAATATTATAATAACACAGTACTACAAGACTTTCATTACTTACTCAAACACATCTAAACATTCAACAACATTACCCCCCCAAAAAAAAAAAAATAATAAAAAATAAATAATAATAACAATAAAAATGGAAAAAACTCACAAATTAATTAAAATCTTACAAATGTTATTATCTCAGTTGAAGAGATGGAGAGAGAGAGAGAGAGAGAGAGAGAGAGAGAGAGAGAGAGAGAGAGAGAGAGAGAGAGAGAGAGAGAGAGAGAGAGAGATAATTATGAGATGTGTGGAAGAAAGATAAAATATAAAAAAACTCGAATAATTAAAAGTTGATATACATATTTAGTTATTATTTTCATGGGATATTGATGGAGAAATGTGTGTGTGTGTGTGTGTGTGTGTGTGTGTGTGTGTGTGTGTGTGTGTGTGTGTGTGTGTGTGTGTGTGTGTGTGTGTGTGTTAGAAAGGAAGGCAGCTGATACGAGTACTTATATCAGTGACAACTAACAGAAAAACTTGATATGTAAGTACGTTAGGAGAGAGAGGAGGAGGAGGAGGAGGAGGAGGAGGAGGAGGAGGAGGAGGAGGAGAAGGAGGTGGTGGAGGTGATGATAGAGAAGGAGAAGGAGGTGGTGGTGGTGGTGATAGAGGAGGTGGTGGTGGTGGTGGTGACGATAAGAAAAGTATAAAACTAACTGTTGTAATATTATATTTTATCACGACATTACAACACAAGGAAAATATAACATCATTCCTTATATAAACACGTAGAGTAACACATCCAACATCCCAGTACACTAACCTTGTATAACCTAAGTAACACTATATACTATTATAACGTTACTATTGTACTATTCTATCTTTATAAATAGTACGAAGATTTCACGAGGAATTAAAAAGTGTATTTCTACTTCTTAGCAACAGATACAACACACACACACACACACACACACACACACACACACACACACTCTCTCTCTCTCTCTCTCTCTCTCTCTCTCTCTCTCTCTCTCTCTCTCTCTCTCTCTCTCTCTCTCTCTCTCTCTCTCTCTCTCTCTCTCTCTCTCTCTCTCTCTCTCTCTCTCTCTCTCTCTCTCTCCTTCCTACCCTTGCTCTATATCGGTCATATTACACAAGGGTTCTTTGTCTTACTGTGTGTGTGTGTGTGTGTGTGTGTGTGTGTGTGTGTGTGTGTGTGTGTGTGCGTGTGTGTGTGTGTGTACCATACTCATGTGTAGTACGTACGTATCACTTTACCCATTAACATTCTTTAGTCATGTATCTTTGACCTTCACTCTTATTAATTTGATACATTTATAAGCACCGCGGCATTGCTCCTTCAGACATTATTATTATTATTATTATTATTATTATTATTATTATTTTTATTTATCTTATTATATATAGTTCGTCATTTTACCAATCGATATTATTAGTGTAAGATAATGAACTAATTAAATACGATAAATTAACAATCCATGAAGTATACATTTATATATATTAACTTTCTTACTATAAACCGTCTATATGGATAACAATTAGGGTTGAATAAATTTTTTTAAAAGTCAATAAATTCTGCTGGAGGGCTTAATGAGAGTCCTTTTCCCCTTCATCACCTTCATTCCCTTCTTCCCTTCATCACCTTCTTTCCCCTCATAACTCCCAACAATCCTCCTTAAGACCCTCGAAACCCCCAACAACCCCCAACAACTCCCAACAATCTCCAACAATCTCTAACAACTCCCAAACAACCCCAAAACTCCAACAACCCCAGCAACCTCTATAGAATAAATAACACAGTGCCGCTTCAAACGTCACTCAATTTATATCGTTTTCTTCAGTTTCTTTTACGCAAACTCAAGTAAATAATCAATTCAGGTATAAATATAACTAGTTACACATTTATATCCACTTAAACAGTCTCTAATTTTGAATTGTTATAGGTTTTAGGTAGTAGTTCATATAAATAAAACCTGGTAAGTTATATAGATATATATAAAAGTATAACACAACATATGGATCAATATATTACACGTAGTGTATAATAGTTTTAATGTTATAAGACAATTAGCATTAAGACAATATAGTTGACTCTTAAGTAATGTCCAAGGTAATGTCTGTCATTTAATTGTATACATTTACCATTATTTTCCTTGTGTAACAGATTTTTCAGGGTTTTATAAATGACTCATGAAAAAAAATTAATTGGTCACTAACGTCGGTAAATCATTAATATAATTCAAAACAACATATTTTCTAACCTACATAATATTTCTCATGTGTTAAACATTAATATTTGTAGTCAATAATGACAAAGAAATGACAGCTAAAAATTCACTCACTAACGTATGCAAATCAACAATAGCTATTTAACACAAAACAACATCATATATAACCTACATAATATTTATCATACATCAAACTAAATCATGTACATCCATTAATACCAAATAAAAACATATATCAGAAATAATAGTGAAACATGAACGCATCTTTGTTTACTGGATAGGACATAAGAGGAAGAAGAAGCATCAAAGTGGCAGTAGTAATGGCGATGAGGCGGGGGGCGCTGTGTCTCCTCCAGCAGAACTACAGCTCGGACAGCGATGGAGACTCAGGCTACACCACTGAGGACGACAAGAAGAGGAAGCACGAGTTTAACAGTCCACATGAGAGGAAGAAGAAGAAGAGAAGGAGAGGAGAGGAGGAGGAAGATATGGTCATCGACACTCCTTTCTCCTCTTCTTCCTCCTCCTCCTCTTCCTCTTCTTCCTCCTCCTCTTCCCCTACCGAGGCACTGTGTGAGGGGCAGGAGAGAGGTGCTGCTGCCCCCCACCCCCCACAGCCCCCCCACAGGTAAGGGAGGGGGCAGGGGGGGCGGGCTGTTGTGTTATTATTATTATCTACATTTAATACATCATAAAATTTAATCCATTTATTTAATTATTTACGAAACAAATGATGGTTTTATTTTACATCTTGATCGTAATGCTCAAGAGAATTTATTGTTATATTTTGACATTACCTGATGCATTTTTTGAGAAGGTTTTTTTTATAATTACATTACCGTCGCAAATTGTTAGTTTGTGAGATATTCAATGTTTTCTGTGAGACATTCTCTTCAATACAGGTTAAGGTTTGGTTAATTTAAGTATTTTTTATTATGTTAATTTAGAAGTTATCAAATGTTTTCTATAACCAAAAATCAGGGGGTTGGGTGAGGTGCAGACGCCATTTTTTGTCTCCTCGTAACCAGACGCCATGTTTTGTGACCGTCAGTGCATTGTATTTCGTCACTAGATCATTGTTAGGTTATGTTAATGATTCTGGCAACTTAATTATACCGTAAATCATTATATTTCATCTTTCCCCAATAACCTCACATTCCCACATGAAGGTAATTAATTAATCCTCATTAGAGTAATTTAGGCTTAATTAAGGAAGGTCATAGGCTGGTTTTTTTTTTTTTTAACTTTTTTTCTTTTTTTTTCTTCCTAAAGGTGATCAGGATATCTTATTATATATATACATTTGTGACGGAAATGAATGTTAAAATCGTTCGGAATTAATCAAAATTTAGTGTAAAATTGTACTTTTATTTTATTATTTATTATTATTATTTTATTATTTGATTGATTTATTTATTTATTTATTTTTTTTTTTCAATAACTACAAAAGGTGACAGGAGAAAAATAAACTTATATATAATACTTTAATTAATTGCAACCATTCATTAACTCTCCCATCATTAATTAAACACTTAATAACATAGGTAATTAGGTAAACTCACTAAGTAATTAACGTGATACAAACATACACACACACACACACACACACACTTCAAGACAATTAGCTAAGTTAATTAAAATACACCATAATTAATGTTAAGTTTGATAATAATGGAACAAATATTAATGGCTATTATTTGACATCTTCACCAAAATGACCTAGAGAAATTAAGTGTTATATTTTGACATTAACTTGATGAATTATGACTTAATAGGTTGTTATTAATTACAGCCATTATCTGCCTCCCCATCATTAGGTTAGGTTAGGTTAGTCAAAAAAATTTTTTTTTTTTGTTTTTTTTTCCATTTTTTATTTAATCATTAGTGAAGAATAAGGTTTAAAGATACATTTTTTAAAGTATATATTCTGGTATACATACATACATATATTACAGACATACATAAAGTTACACGACATTACAAAACTATTCTTAAACCTGAGTATTTCAAGGAATGTGTAATAATAATAATAATGATAATGATATGTTTTATTTTGTACTTAGGTTAGATTAAGTTGTGTCATTATTCTATTCTCTCCACTCACTTTCCTCCTTCTCTCCTCTCCTTCCTTCTCTCTTTCACTCCTTCTCTCCACTTGTTCCTTCCTTCCTTCCTTCCTTTTCTCCTTCACTCCTTCTCTCCTTCACAATTCCATCCTCCATTTAATCCCTCCATTCCTCTCTTCTCCTCTCCTCTACTCCACTTCATCCACTTATTCCCTCCTCTCCTCTCCTCTCCTCCACTCCTCCACTTACTCCCTCCACTCCATCACCCGGCAGGAGCAGCATCCCCTTGCCGGCTGCCTTGCTTTCGCCGCGCGGTGCCAGCCACACGGATGAGTCTCAGCACCACCAAGGCAGAGTCCGGTCCTTTCCACACGAACGGGGCAATTGGGCGTCCATCTTGTATATACCTTGTAAGTGTGGGGGGGGGGGTTTGTTTTTGTTTTGTTGGGCCCTGTTCTGTTTCTTATCTATATTAATGACCTACTAAATGTTTCTTAATTATTTAACTCTATACTATTCACTGACGACTCAACTTTTTATCTATCTGGTCCTAATCATGCTAGCCTACTAACTGCAGCTAATCAAGAACTTTATAAAATCCAGGTGTGGTGCAACACTAATAGACTGACAATTAATACTTCCAAAACTAACTACATGAATTTGACTAATAAGCCTAAAAGTAACTTGTGGGTCTTACTTCTCAACAGAGAGGAGATAAAAATCAGTTACCCAACCCGCCATTGCCATCAATTATTGCCGCCCACCCATCGACTAACCATCTATCAACACTCATATGTTTATCAAAGATGTCATATTTGGAATAAAACACCAGATTATATTAAAATATCTTCATAATTTCATATATTGATATCAAAGTTAAAACAATACCTGTTATAAAATTATTAGTTTGTCTGACCTTCACATTAAATATTATAGCTTGTAATCACATCACAGTGTTTGTCTCATGCAAACACATTCTGTAAGTCATGCGCCCATTTCAACACAACTGTTAACATTATTGTTCCATCTCTTGCTGTTCTTTTCGTTTTTATTATTATATTTTTATCAGAGCTTTATAAAAAATACCACATACTGTCTCTTCACTTTATATATATTTTTTATGTATTACATATTTTTTGTTACACTGATGTTTTCTTATTAATAGTTTAGTAATGACATTGTATATATAACCATTAGTATTTCTTCTTTCTTTCTAAATTTTACTTTTGTTATTATTATTTATTCTATTTTCTTTGCCTGAAATGCTTTTGCTTAAATAAAGGCAGGCCTATAATGGATTATTGTATTAGAAAACTGTTATATATAAGGCTATGAATAAAGGTTTCAAATGTAACCTCACCTAACCTCACCTCCCTCCCCCCCACAGTGCACTTGGGTATCTACGCGCCCACCTTCTCCTCCCTTATAAGTTCGCTGGTGTCAACGTGCCGGGAACACAGCCTCACCCTCACCCCCTCCACGGAGCTGCACGTGTCCCTCTCCCGCACCCTAGTACTACACCTCCACTGGATACACCCACTCACCGAGGACCTCAGGAGGAAGCTGGGCAAGGTGGCAAGGTGAGGAGGTGGTGGTGGTGGTGGTGGTGGTGGTGGTAGTAATGATTGTAGTAGTAGTAGTAGTAGTAATAATAATAATAGTAGTAGTAGTAGTAATAATAATAGTAGTAGTAGTGGTGGTGGTAGTAATAATGATTGTAGTAGTAGTAATGAAAATAAAAGTAGTAGTAGTGGTAGTAGTAATGATAATAGTAGTAGTAGTGGTAGTAGTAATAATAATAGTAGTAGTAGTGGTGGTGGTAGTAATGATAATAGTAGTAGTAGTAGTGGTAGTAATAATAATAAAAGTAGTAGTAGTAGTAATGATAATAGTAGTAATAATAATAATAATAGTAGTGATAAAAAAAAAAAAAAAACGCACATGAATATAAACACACACACACACACACATATGTACACACTTCCAGGTTCTCGGTGTGGCTTCACGGGCTGAGTGTGTACGTCAATGAGGAACGCACACGCACCTTCCTGGGCCTCCGTGTGTGTCAGGGGCGGGCAGAGATGGAGGAGCTGGTGGCTGAGACAGACAAATGTTTGGCAGAGTACAGACTACCTCCATTCTATAAGGTGAGGGGGGGAGGGGAAGGAGGGGTTGGAGGAGTGATGGGAAGGGTTTATGTGTGAAGGAGGAATGGAAGAGGTGATGTAAGAGTAACCAGAAGAAAATATAGATATACACACACACACCCCAGGACATACACACACACACACACCCACACACATCCCGACACCCCACACACTTGACCTTACCCCCACCCTCCTTCCACCCCCACACAAAAACACACATACCCACACATTTTAACCCTCCCACTCACACCCTCTTCCCCCCCAGGACGGCTCATACCACGCCAGCATTGCCTGGTGTGTGGGGGACGTGTCAGAAGGTCTGCGCCGCCTCCTCCCCCAGCTGGAAAATCTCTGCAGCCAATACTTTGCAGTGGAAACAGAAATGAGGACGTTTGATGTGCCGGCAATGCTATTTAAGACAGGGAATAGACTTCATACCTTACACCTTAGATCTCAGGACGATTAACATACATACATATATACACACACACCTAGTATACGTACACACACATATATGCGTACGCTCACAGGGAAGGTAAAGGGAAGGAGTGTAAGTGTTTTTTTTTTGTTCGCTGTGATGTATCGTTTCGTTTATTTATTTTTTTATTCTTGAGTTAGTGAGTGGTCAGTCGCTGCCTCCCTATGGTGTGTGTGTGTATGTATGTATGTGTGTGTGTGTGTGTGTGTTTTATTATTATTATTATTATTATTGTTTGTTTATTTCTAGTGTGTATGTTTGAGTTTGATTCTGTGTGTGTGTGTGTGTGTGTGTGTGTGTGTGTGTGTGGCCTTACCTCGCCCTCCACCACACTCTACCACACCCAAGGGCATATTTCAGAGTGGCAATACATGCTAAGGCAACACACACACACACACACACACCCCAGTAGTGTGTGTGTGTGTACATTAAAGTGCAATGCAACACAGGGACAGAGGAAGATATAAGGGTGATTGTAGTGTGTGTTTATACTTGATAGCAGGTCATAGTGTCTATCTGAGGTGTGTGTGTGTCTGTGTGTGTGTGTGTGTTAGATAAGATTCCATTTTCATTTTAGGTGTGACGAAATTTGTATATATATTTCTCTCTCTCTCTCTCTCTCTCTCTCTCTCTCTCTCTCTCTCTCTCTCTCTCTCTCTCTCTCTCTCTCTCTCTCTCTCTTCACTCTAGATAATTATGAAAGTTTAGCCTGAGAATGAAAAAAAAAAATTAGTTTGATTAAGTGCGAGATGGAAGATTATTATTATTATTATTATTATATATTTTTTTTTTATAGTGAAGTTATTATTATTATTATTATTATTTTCCTCTTGCCGGAACTATTAATTCCCAATACAAGGTCATTTATATATATTTCTATCCCATACACAGGTCAAATTACGTTATTTTTTACATTTATTATTAATTTCCCAATGGTAGGAAGACAATTTATTTATTTACTTTTATTTCTACTTTTTTCCTGTTTTGTGAGGTTTGAACAGAGGAGGAGGAGGAGGAAGTAGTAGTATAATAATCTGTTCATTATACAACTTTAGGTCACAATAACAAAAACAGGTATTGCATTAGTTTATTTATTTTATTTTTTTCTTTGTTTGTTTTTGTCTACAGTGGAATAATGTTTTGATTTGTTCCTGAGTATTTATTTATTTATTTATTTATTTCATTTATATTCTTGTTTGTCGTGTTTTAATTTAGTTATTTTACGAAGACTGGATTTTGTTTTTTTTCTATTAGAACGGAAGTGTTTCAAAATGTTTCATCAGTGTTGCTTTAGTTTTGTATTTCAGTGTTCAATTGTGTTTTTTTATATGTTTTCTGTTTCTTATTAAACTTATAGAAGAAGAAAAAAAACTTATATTCAAACTATGTCATCTTTCTAATATTTCATAAACTTTTAATTACGTTTTCAAGTTTAATATATTCGTTTTTTTTTATATATTTTTTTACAGTTTTGCAATTCTATTTTGAAACAAGATATAGTTTTTTTCAGTTTTCAATTCTGTTCAAAACTTAATTGCTATTCCACATTCATTCATTTATTCAATTTGTCACCTTATAGTCAGGTGTGTTGGCTGACGCATTACGTTTATTATTATTATTCATTATTATTATTGTTTTTCACCTTCCGGCCTCGGTAATTTATGTTCAGGTAAAGGTGAAGTGAGGTTATATATTTACACTCGACCAAAGCATTATAATGAAGGGAGTAGAATGTGTGTGTGTGTGTGTGTGTGTGTGTGTTGATGACCTGCTCTTGGCGTGTTTTTTTTTTTTGTGTGTGTGTGTGTGTGTGTGTGTGCGTGTGTGTGTGCGTGCGTGCGTGCGTGCGTGTATGAATTCAACTTTGTATTATCGAACGTCTTTATTTTTTCCCCAAGGTAGAGTTTAATTTCCGATGCGTCTGTACTACTACTACCACTACTACTACTACTACTTAGAGGCTGTTAATAGGACAAGAGGATGAATAATAAATTGACCAGTGTAATTAATGGGTGTGTGTGTGACTCCATACCTTTCCCAAACGCACACGGAATGAGATGCCAAACACACACACACAAACACACACTCATCCCCCTTTCACACGAGAACACACTGGTGTCTACCACTGGTGTCCTCCATCGGTTGTCAGGTTCAAGTTGGTGTCGGGCAACTCTAGTGTGTCATCAACACTGCTCCGAGCCGGCCAGGCTGGACAATGGCGGCCAACAAAGAGCTCCTTCCTGTTGCCTTGCTGGCTAACAAAAAATCAAGGAGCCACTCTGTAGAGAGAGAAAGAGAGAGAGAGGAACACGATTTATATATATATATATATATATATATATATATATATATATATATATATATATATATATATATATATATATATATATATATATATATATATATATATATATATTACAAATGAAATAGTGCATGTGTATGTACACATATTTATTTGTGGCAGACCATCCTCATTGTATCGCGTTGAGTGAGTGAGTGAAGTGATATCCGACCACCATCGTCTCAACATTCTGTTAACATCAATACAACATTTGTGTTCCCAGTGCACAGAAGTGATGACACCAGTTCTTGGACAGATGCCTGCGGCAGTGGTGCACACTGGTGGCTACGTGTGAAAGCTTACATTTAAAACAATGCCCCACAGTGAGTGGCAGCAACTGTGTGTGTCCGACACAAGTTGTGGAAATTGAGACACCAAAATATTAGTTGTCTGGTCTGAACACTGCAGTGTGCTGGTGTGGTGCTCCATTGGATGGTGTGGGAGGCAACCAGTGGTGGACACCAGTGTACTCGTGTGGAAAGGGGGTTACTCACACAAACGCAAACACACACACACACACACACAAACTCATTACTGTTGTTGTTTGTTATGTTATCCTACAATAAATAAGTTACATTATAAGTTACAATCACAAATGACACAATCAGTAAGTTTGGGCCAAAAATAAAGATGAGTATATGGTAAGTGTAAGGATAGATTCGATGAGGTTAGTTTAGGTTAGGAAAGCTTAGCACCCAGAAAAACTCACAGCATATTTAAAAAGTATAAGTAACATGAAAGTTGATATAAAACGGCTTTCATTTGTTTGTTAATGATTATACATCGTTGTCGTAGTTTAGTGTGGCGATGACGATGATTTGATGAGGAAGAGGAACAAGAAGAAAATAATAATAGGAAGAAGAGGAGGAGGCAGAGGGAGAAGAAGGAAAAGAAAAAAAGTAGACGGTAATAACAATAAAATAAATCATAAAATATACAACCTTCTATGTCATCCAGTAGCACCATAATAAATAATAATAGAAAGAAGGAGGAGGAGGGAGAAGAAGGGAAAAAGTAGACAAAGAATAATAACAATAAAAAAAAATATATATATATATAACCTTTAAAGTCATCCTGTAGCATCATTAGGATTCC
>JAXIVD010001361.1:59443-64443 GCA_036785275.1 Cancer borealis | reverse complement strand
TGTTGATCAGTGGAACAACCTGCCTAGAGAAGCAGTACAGGCCGAAGCAGTGAATAGTTTTAAGGCAAAATTTGACCCATTGATAAGACAAGTGGGGGGCATTATATGAGTCAACCACCTCAAGACCATTGACTCTGAAGTGGAGTTTGATAAGACATTGGTAAAACATTAAACTCTCAAATTCACCTGAAAAGAGCAAGAAATTCACTGTTAACTGAACTGATTATAGGATGCTTACCTGGTATTCTTACCTGATTGGCTCCCCTCGGACAAAATTAGACCAGCTACCATACACATACTACTCCAATAAAGGGGAGCCCAGAACCACAGGTACGCCAGTTCAACAAATTATATAAACATCTAAATATACAATAAGACGAATATAACTGGAAGTTATGTACCTTTAGTGGTGTTTATAACATAACAATGTATATAGTAATCCTATTCAACATAATCATATAAAGTATTGCCCATGGCATTATGTAACAGCCTTTTAAAAGAAGATAGACTGGCAGCTGCAACAGTGTCAGCTGGCAAGGAATTCCAGATTGAGATACATCTTACACTAAAGAATCTCTTACAATCCAAACGGCTATGAGGAAGGAATATCTTAAAGGAGTGACCTATACACTAAGGACGCTATACGCATAGAAAGCTGCATGCATAAATACTTTTCACCTTCCTGAGCTCCCTCCACGCGTTTCAGTCAGGGCCGGATTAAGCTTACAGTGGGCCTTACTTACTCCACCTATAGTTTTGGGTTCCCCTCCCAGGGGCCATAACTAGGTGGGTGGGTGGGGAGCGAAGTCAGCCCTTGCAGCTGTTGGGTCTGGAAAATTTTGATATTTATGAATTGGTTATCTCATATCGTATAATCGTATCATGGCCCCGAAGAAGAAAATGCTACCATTAGAACTTTCAGTGCAGACCCGCTTGGTGGCGTTATCTTCATGCGGCGACCACTGACCAGCTGAGCTCACTTTGCTCACCCCTGCCCTAGGTGTGGACTGTGAACCGTCCTGCGTGCTGCGTGCTGCTAGTGTAGAGTCGTGTGGTGGTGAGCCAGGTGGTCACTTTGCTGGGTGTGATGGCGACAGACGCGTCCTTCGTGTGGCTGCGTCCTGCCACTGAGGAGGAAAGCTCAATGGACGGTGCCAGCAAGAAAGGACTTTTGATGACGGTGTGTGCACTCACACTCCGATGCAGCGTCACTCTCACCGACGCTCACGTGAAGGCAGCCCTGCACCACCTATTCAGGTTAGTGCTGCGCACACACACACACACACACACACACACACACACACACACACACACACACACACACACACACACACACACACACACACACACACACACACACACACACACACACACACACACACACACACGCATACACATTGCTCCGCAGCAGGGTCACCACACACCACCTAATCATTCTTCACTCCAGAACATCGCCATCACACTCTTTGACAATTAGGCTACACGTAATAAATGAAGACAATAATCACGTCTCTATGATGACTTCCATACAAGTGTTTCCAAACAAGTTGTGTTTTGATGTAATGTGTCACCAGCAGCCTCTCCTGACCCAGTGGTTCCCTCACACAGGAAGGTGCCCGTCCTGAGAGTGTGCTTCAGGCAGCGCGGGGACACCCTGTGGGCGTGTAAGATGACCCGTCAACACCTGGATTTCCAGGTACAGTGACCTTGACCCAACCTTATACATGATACAAGGTGGTGGTGGTGGTGGTGGTGATGGTAGTGGTGGTGGTGGTGGTGGTGGTGATGGTGGCAGTGGTGGTGGTGGTGGTGATGGTGATGGTGGTAGTGGTGGTGGTGGTGGTGGTGATGGTGGTAGTGGTGGTGGTGGTGGTAGTGGTGGTGGTGGTGGTGATGGTGGTGATGGTGGTGGTAGTGGTAGTGGTAGTGGTGGTGATGGTGGTAGTGGTAGTGGTAGCAATAGTGGTGGTGATGGTGGTGGTGGTGGTGGTGATGGTGATGGTGGTGGTGGTGGTGGTGGTAGTGGTAGTGGAGCCTCCCAACACCCAGAACGCAACACTTCCACTGTGTGGTGTGTGGTGTGTGGTGTGTGGTGGCTGCACGTGCCACGTGCCTCGTGCCACACACCACCTCTCAGCAGGTCAGGTCAGGTCAGGTGTTGGTCGGGAAGCTTGGCCTTTGTATCGGCGCTTCCCTGATGTAAATCCTTTTTTTTCTTCTGCTCTTTTTCAGTCCAACAAGTTTGTTCCGCTTCCTCTTCAGTTCCTTGTTCAGTTCTTTGAAATCTTAAGTTGTTGTTCTCTCTTCATCCACATCTCATGCACGATTTTCTTGTTTTCTTCTATGCAGCCCTAGCTGCTGGTTCTCATGGTTCACGTTTTCTTTGTTGAGGTGACGGCCACGCAGGAGGTGGTGGAGGCCGCGGAGGCGTTGTGGGAGCACCGCTTCTCTACCACTGAGGGTCCGTTGTGGTGCGCGCGCCTCCTTCCTGCCGGCACTGGTGCCCGCTGCTGCAGGCCAGAGTTGGCCGCCGCCTTCCCCTTCACCCGCACGCTGCTGCTGGCCAACCACCACGGCATCGCTGACGGCACCACCAACATGCTCATCACGGACGTGTTCCTCCGCCTGCTGGACCACGTGGTGGCCGGCACGCCCGTGGACGACACACAACAGGTGGGCAAGCTGGCAGGCGGGGAGCACACCCAAGCCATGCTGAAGGCAAAGAAGGAGGAACTGATGCAGGATCAAGATCACTTTCAACACCTCAAGAACATGGAACAGTCGGTCCAAGAGATGCTGATTCCTCGTGCTTACCCAATGGCCCGAGACCCTGAGTTCAAGTCCCAGGTGGTGGTGCGGCACTTGGACAAGGATTCCACACACGCCTTCATCAGGAAGTGTAAGGAGGAAGGCATCACGGTCAACAGTGGAGTGGTGGCGGCCATCAACGTGGCTCTCGTGGATTTCGTGCGTGAAGGAGGACTGGAGCAAGACTTTTACCGCGTGCAAGGGGGTCACTCGGTCAACATGAGAAGGTACTGGCCAGGCGACACTTCACAAGCCTTTGGCAATCACATAGTGGTGATGAAGCCTCAACACATCGTGCTCACGCCAGCCTCGTGGCGGGAGAACTTCTGGCAGTACGCGAGACGCATCCACACCAACACCAAACAAAACCTTCAAGAACGAGCCGTGGTAACCTTCCCCGTGGTGAGCAAGATGGAACACCACACCGAGGACCACTTTGCAGCGCGGTCGCACCACAACATAGAGTACGTGACATCCAACATGGGGAACGTAGACCACCTCATCCCAACGGAGGGGCGGGAGGTAAGGCTCGCACACCTGTTCTTTGTCACCTCGTGTTGTTGTGAATGCATGCACCTGCAGTTCATCACACTGCACGGCGTCTTAACATTCAGCCTCGTGCACTCAAGTGACGTGCTCACGCGGGCCAACGCACGTACACTCGTGGACACCATCTTTGACAACATACTGGCTGTCCCGCACATGTAGGGAAGAAGGCGTACGGTGATTGGAGTAATATTACCTGATGTTATTATGCACTGCGGTGAACAGGAACACATTGTTAACCTCTCTAAGTATTGTTCCGACCTGCATGATTCAAGGCTTAACACACACACACACACACACACACACACACACACACACACACACACACACACACACACACACACACACACACACACACACACACACACACACACACACACACACACACACACACACACACACACACACACACACACACACACACACAGCGATCTGCTAGCGTAGTGGTTAGCGCACTCGGCTCACAACCGAGGGGCCAGGGTTCGATCCCCTGGGCGGACGGAGAATATTTGGGCGAGTCTCCTTTCACGTGTAGCCTCTGTTCACCTAGCAGTGAGTAGGTACGGGATGTAAGTCGAGGGGTTGTGACCTCGTTTTCCCGGTGTGTTGTGTGTGAGTGGTCTCGGTCCAACCCAAAGATTGGTCACTATGAGCTCTGAGCTCTTTCCATAGGGGGACGGCCGGCTGTCTCGAGAGAGATCAGCAGCAGACTGTGACAGTGAACACAGAGAAGCCATGTGTATGTGTTGTGACCAGCACGTTTCTCTACACTTGATATATAAGGTAAACACTATATTCAGATATCTTATTCTATTATTTCGTCTCATCGCTCTCCAAACTACTCTGTTCGGTTGTTACACTGTAATTAGTAATATCTATGGTGTATAATTACTGTGTTCATATATTATGTTGCTGTATTTCAGGCTCTTCTATATTTAAAGAAGCATTTGTCAGTTATCTATTTGCATTATATATTCAATAGACAAGTCAAAACATAAACTTTTTTTTAATAAAGTTACTCCTTTATTGCAAAACATAGAAAACTTTACTATTTATTAATTACAAACCTCTTCTTTAAACACAACAAAATAATAATATACAAACCCTTTCACTTACAACAGAAAACGGACCAAAGAAAATAACAATTCACCCCTAAATAACTTAATTATTTTCCTTATCCTTGTTCAATCTCTCTCGTATCTTGTCTTCCTTGCCCTTGTGATAAGCTTCCCTCTCAAGATGGTGTTTCATTTGCTTGGTGTGCGTTTGTATTTGTTCATTGTGGTAGTCTGCTCTTCTTAGGTGTTCTGCTGCCTGCTCTTGTTGTCTCGTTACCTGCTCCTCGTAATGGTCTGATTGCTGTAGTTTGGAAGTTAAGCGACCTTCCTTCAATTCCTCTCTTAGTAATGCAATTTGGCGTTTTTCCTGTAATTGTAAAAGGTGGTTGGAATATTGACTACTACTACTACTACTACTACTACTACTACTACTACTACTACTACTACTACTACTACTACTACTTTACCTCCTCCCAGAAGTACTGTTCTTCCTTCGCCAACGCTCGCTTCCCCATGCTCCCTCCAGCCTCCCTTATGCTGCCCCCGTGACAATATCGAAGGCAGCCTGACCTGACCATCCTCTCTAGC
>JAXIVD010001361.1:45000-59243 GCA_036785275.1 Cancer borealis | reverse complement strand
GGAGACAAGGTCGTGTGAAGTGGGCGGAAACCTCTCCAATAACTCCATCCCCCCCTCCCCACGCATCGCTGATGATGCTGACACTTGTTGTTGTGGCTGAGAGGAAGTTTGCATTAGCGGGGAGAAAAATGATTACAAGTACACCAGTTTGTGAAACGCACGCGCACCACACACACACACACACACACACACACACACACACACACACACACACACACAGAATCCCCGCACATACGCAAGCTCCCACGCACACCTACACACACACCTACACCTACACCTACACACACACACAACTGCAAATACGGTGTGTGTGTGTGTGTGTGTGTGTGTGTGTGTGTGTGTGTGTGTGTGTGTGTGTGTGTGTGTGTGTGTGTGTGTGTGTGTGTGTGTGTGTGTGTGTGTGTGTGTAAGCGCGCGCGCGTGCTTCACGTAATCATATTTTTCCGTTGCAGTTCTCGCTATTGCAAACTTCCTCCCCACTTCTCCCTCCTCTTTCCCGCTGACGCATTAATTCCCTCCCACACTACATGCTCTGCTATTCCCCTCATCTCTCTATTACTCTCATTTCGTCTCCTTCACTCCATGCCCCTCTCCTTTCCTGTATCCTCTTCTAGTTGTAGTGGTAGTGGAGGTCGAGGAGGTGGCGTCACGTTAAGAGGAATTGCAGCTGCAACAGGTGTACGGATGCCTTGTATAAACACACACACACACACACGCGCACACACACACACACACACACACACACACACACACACACACACACACACACACACACACACTAACTGTTCCTCCTTACTCAATTAGAGCAATTGTTTATAGCTTCATATTTTCTATTTTAGTCAAGCATTTAGGATTATTTTATGTACATTATTATCATTATTATGTAAATATTTGTACTTAAATCTTATTTTTAATATCTCTAAGACTCCTTTTCCTTAAGGAAATTTCAGTACTTGAAAGAATTATATATAAATTCATTGTCTTATGTTTGGTTTTTTTAAATGAAGCACATCAGGATTTATTCAAGAGGATGTTTTAGTTTATAAGGGAAATTTCAAGACTTAAAATTCTATACCAAGAGGATTCTTTTTGTGGCGTGTAAAGAACACCAGTCCGACTGAAGTTGACGGTGCTGGTGATGGTGTAAAATAAATTTTTTTATTATTATTATTATTAGTAGTAGTAGTAGTAGTAGTAGTAGTAGTAGTAGTAATAGTAGTAGACAACCAACCAACCAAACTTGAAATTTTAAGTTATCATCCGGTGGTCAATGGCACTGAATTCAGATCCGATTTTACCATCACTGACAAAAAAAAAATCTGTCGTAAGAATATCATCCATGATAATTGCCTCTTGTTGGTCGTTCTACGTGTTGCAATAGAGCGCTTTCTTGAGGATTTCTTTCTGTAATTCATCGGCATAACTGTTTTGAGGTGATCTGAACTAGTTTCCGAGGTTGAATTTGCAGTGCATTATAAAGGTAAGGAGATATCGAATGGGTCGTCTTACGAATCTTTACCAAATGTGAATTTAGTGGTTTGGTCCATTTTATTACTGGTTTATTAAAGTCGCCTAATACTCTATTTTAGTTTTGACAAAAGATTTCAGCTGTTTGCTTGAAGAGTTTATCGTCAATGTCTCTTGTCTGCAATGAAAGTCGATGTATAAGACTGACTTTTATTTCCCGCGAGTGCTGTTTGAGCTGAATATGAATTGCATTAATGTTTTCAATCGTATATTTTGAAATTACAACAACAACAGCAGCAGCAGCAGCAGCAGCAGCAGCAGCAGCAGCAGCAGCAGCAGTAGCAGCAGCAGCAGCAGCAGCAGCAGCAGCAGCCAGCATCACAGCACTGCAGCAACGACGAGGTGATGGAACGATAGGTGTGGCGCCGCTGACTGGCAAACACTTGCGGTAGAACGCTGATCACGAAAAGCAGACAGTGTGTGTGTGTGTGTGTGTGTGTGTGTGTGTGTGTGTGTGTGTGTGTGTGTGTGTGTGTGTGTGTGTGTGTGTGTGTGTGTGTGTGAGAGAGAGAGAGAGAGAGAGAGAGAGAGAGAGAGAGAGAGAGAGAGAGAGAGAGAGAGAGAGAGAGAGAGAGAGAGAGAGAGTGAGTGAGTGAGTGAGTGAGTGAGTGAGTGAGTGAGTGAGTGAGTGAGTGAGTGAGTGAGTGTGAGTGAGTGAGTGAGTGAGTATCGGTACATCCCTACACATGGATACTCACGTCCAGGCCCCGCCTGGGCTCCCCTTTGTTCTCATATCGTGGAGCAGTTCAGTGTCACATTACCGCCTGTGATTGTTACACGGGTCATGTGTTCATTGCCTCGTGTGTGTGTGTGTGTGTGTGTGTGTGTGTGTGTGTGTGTGTGTGTGTGTGTGTGTGTGTGTGTGTGTGTGTGTGTGTGTGTGTGTGTGTGTAAAACAATTAATCTTGTTTACCTAGTTACACAAGGCTGTATTTACCTAACAGTAGTAGAGAGGACGTGAGGCAAGCGCCTGTTACGTGTCTCCTCATCAATTCTATCTCATTCAGTTTCAATCAAACTCATGGATATTCTTTGTTCACTCCACCTCCTAAACAATAAACATGTCAGTATTTACATTTGAGAAGATAACACCTAAGACAGTTACACTTACATTATTCTTAATCATGTCTTCCTGTTCTTCCTTCATCCCTTACCACTAGATCCTTTGTCCATTCGCTCAAGTCCCTTAATTGTTTTAAGATTTGGTCTTCTATTTCCTCTTTTTACTTTATTTAAGCTCTAGATCTCCCTTTTCCCATTTCACTTTACTTAGTTATCTCAAACAAAGTAGCTCAGTAGTGTTTAGTAATTCTGATGTACTGTCCTTTTCATTATGTTACTATAAGTTAGATTAAATACAATCAAACAGGCTAATAAAGGCCAGTATGTACCTCGTTTGTAATCCTTTGTATCATTTGCTTAGTCTTATATCTTTTCCACTTTTTCCCCCATAAGACAATCCTAGCACACCTGCACACTGTAACCTGAATAGTACCAACGATCCTATCAGCTCTCTCAACCCTTCCTCCTCTATGTCATTACATACCACTTTCATGGCAGACAATAATCGATAAGAGCCGCTAATGGTTCGATAAATGTATTTGTGATGGCGTGTTATCCTCTATTATCGTTCCTAAATCATTTACTGAATTCATGACTTATTTTCTCTCTCTCTTCACATTTCAAATACACAACTTAAGTCTCTTTACCGCTCACTCCTAATTCCACAACATGACAGTTTTGGCGATTAATTTAGTTTTTTTTTCCTCCAAAGCTTACGTCATTTTCAAATAGTTTCTTTAAAACTGTCGTTTACATCATCTCCCTACGGTCACAGACGGTCTTCATGTACCGTATTAGACATGACTTCGCTACAGGAAACAATCATTGGTTTAACATAAGCTCACTCCTCTCATTCAGTTACTACTTGAGGAACAGCCTCGTCTCTCCAGATCGCTTTCGAGTGTCGCAAAGTTTGAGTGACTCAAACACAGCCCACTTCAGTATTCATATTTTCATTTCCAATTCGGACGCAAACTAACTGACTGCGTGTAATAGTGTGGTAATTACGCACATCTTACACACAATTACACACACACACACGGACAAAGAAATATGAAGGAACCTTGTTAGATACTAAGCTTTCATCACCCGAGACGGACGACCTTGAGAGAGAGAGAGAGAGAGAGAGAGAGAGAGAGAGAGAGAGAGAGAGAGAGAGAGAGAGAGAGAGAGAGAGAGAGAGAGAGAGAGAGAGAGAGAGAGAGAGAGAGAGAGAGAGAGAGAGAGAGAGAGAGAGAGAGAGAGAGAAAAAAAAGTGAAGCAATCAATACACTATAATCAATAAGTAAGATAACAGGATGAACACAATGGAATTAGATAAAAGATTGAACGATAAAATACTGCCAGTGTGTGTGTGTGTGTGTGTGTGTGTGTGTGTGTGTGTGTGTGTGTGTGTGTGTGTGTGTGTCAGAGGAGGAGGAGGAGGAGGAGGGTAGTCTCTCATTAGTTCAGGCAGCAGAATATAACACACGGACACATTTTTATATTGCTTTCTTTTTTGTTATCTCAGCGAGCCAGATGACCTCAATGGACGAGATAAAGGAACTAGTAATCAGCGAGGCCCACGGATGATAGAATGCCACCGCTGATACGCTTGTTGGCCGAGGTATGGATGGAAAGGAGACCGGTGGTGACGGTTAATGTGTCAGGCCAGCGGCAGACTACGTGCATGATATGTGAGGTGATGTGATAACGTAGATTTATGGGGTGGTAGATGACTTGTTCCCTACGCGCGTGTATTTATTCTGATACACACTCATCTATAACGCGTATAACGTAGGATGCAACACTCAATAAATCCACTCGTTATGCCCATCGCTGCCACATTCTGGAGCACCCCTTCTGCCTTCCCGCCTTGGCACTATCTTCCAGACTCTCTCTCTCTCTCTCTCTCTCTCTCTCTCTAGGGAAGATATGATTGTAGTCTTCAAAATTCTAAACAATTTCGATAAAATCAATCCAGAAATATTATTTGAGAAATACTATTTGAGATGAATAATGCGACAGTAATTAGAAGTACGAAGATGCAACACAATTGTTCGCAAGTCATGCTTCATCGTTAGTTGTTGACCACTGCAACAGACTCCCAGCCTCGATAGTTACCTCAAAAACCATGGTAAGTTTCATTTCCCGATTAGATATATATTCCGAGAAATAAATTATATTGACTAATTAAAAATGACTGCATGGTAGGAGCTTCTAGGCACGTAATTCTATTAAATTAACCATGTTTCCATATCTCTCCGATAAAAGGGTAGTGACAGCACATTGTTAGTATTAGTAAAGTTATTCTCCTTCGTTATGCAAGACCTTCCTCCTCTAAATCCAAACTGACCACCTGAGAATGTGTCTCCCAAAAACTTCAACCATCTGTCCTTACCTATTTTTCACAAATTTTTGTCACAACGCTTGTTAATGATACTGGTCTGTAATTTAATGGTTCTTCTTTATCTCATCCTTTGCGAACTTGCACACTATTTGCTGTTTTTAATCTAGCAATATTCTGCTCTCCTTTAGTGAACTCTCAAGTATACTATGTAACTTTCCTGCTAGCTGGTTACTGCATTCTTTCCATTAGTTGCTTTGCTTCTTTTACGTCTATTTCTATGTTTTCTATTAAATATTCTGTTGCTATAATATTATCAATACTAAATTCACTTTCTCGTGTGTGTCAGGTCAGGTCAGGTGTTGGTCGGGAAGCTTGGCCTTTGTATCGGCGCTTCCCTGATGTAAATCCTTTATTTTTTTTCTGCTCTTTTTCAGTCCAACAAGTTTGTTCCGCTTCCTCTTCAGTTCCTTGTTCAGTTCTTTGAAATCTTAAGTTGTTGTTCTCTCTTCATCCACATCTCATGCATGATTTTCTTGTTTTCTTCTATGTGTTTTTCACTGAATAGTAATTGTTCGATTATTTTTTCCTCTTCCTGAATGTAAGGTCTTTGCAATATTATTGTTTTGTTTCTGATGTCAGAGTATTCTGTACACCACAACAAAAAATATTTTAAATCCTCCCATCCCCAGTCACACATAATGCATTTTGTGTTTCCATTTGTATGTCTGTTTCTGTCATTAAGTTTAAGGTTGTTCGTTCTGGCCCTGTAAAGTGTTTGAGATGATGGTCTATTATCATAAAACTTTTCTTCCTGAATCTTTGTTTTCCATATTTTGTAAATACTTAAGCTTGATTTTCCTGCCACTTGTTCCTGCCATGATTTATTGTCCCATTCATTAAGTTTGTCCTTTAATTTTTGTTTTGTCAATTCTTTTAATTTTGAATGATTTATATTAATTTTCTTCATAAATTCCTTTGTAGTTTCCATCCAATAGTCTTTCTCATTAATTGCCCTCAATTCCATTATTTGTCTTATTAGATCATTGTTTTGGTTTTCTTCTACATATTTAAGGTAATTTAGTTGATTTAGTCTTATTCTTGTTTCCATGTTGCTCTTCTCAGTGTTGGGACCTGTGCATATTTTGGTGCTCCTAAAATTGCTCTATAAATTGACTTTTCTATTCTTTGGAGGTGTTGAATTTCTTGTTTAGTGTAGGCCAGTATACTTGAGGCATACAAAACTGATGGTAAAACAATGCTCTTCCAATATGTTTTGCCAATGAATATCTTGTTGCAGCTTTGTGCTATCACTGGATAGATTGAATTTGCAAAATTTTTTGCCTTCTCAATAACTTTACCTTTATGTGCTTTAAAACAATTCCTTTGGTCTGTTATAGTAACTCCCAAATAATTAATTTATTTTTTCACTTTGATGTTTTTGATTTCTCCTGACTTATCTTTCTCGTTAAAAATTAACATATAACTTTTGTCTTTGTTTATACTTAGACCTGTGTTGTGGCTTAATAATATTAATGCATCTATCATCCTTTCCGTTTCTTCTTTTGACTGAGTTAGTAATAGACCATCACATCATCCGCAAAGAACAAGGCACTTAGCTTAATATGTTCATCTTTGTAATCTCCTGCTTCTTCTAGTCTGTCTATTATTGTATAGGTAAGTAGTTTGAACAAGGTAGTGGAGGCGGTGCAGCCTTATCTTATACCACTGCTAATTGTCATCTCAATGTCGTGGTCTTTGTGTAGTACTATCTTAGTGGTGTCTCCTGTATATATGCCTGTTACAACGTTAATTAGTTTTGGGTGTACTTTATAGTCCACCAGTACTCTTATTAGATTATCTCTCTTTACTGAAACAAATGCTTTTGAAAAATCCACTGGTGTCACATATAATGTCTTTTTGTCCTTGAAAGATTTGTCAATACAGTATTTCAATATCACTAAATTATTTTCTATTCTTCCTTTCTCGGTGAATCCACTCTGATTTTCCTTCATTACTTTGTTACTTATAATGTGTTTTTCTATTGGATTTTTCACTACCACTGACAAACAGTTTATATGAAACATTTGTCATTGCTATTGGTCTTAACTCTGTCACCTTAGGTTTGTTTTTCTTAGGGACCATCACTGTCCTTGATTCTTTCCACGACACAGGAACTCTCCCCTCTTCTATCACCTTATTAAAACATTTTGCTAGTAACTGTGAATTTTTCATTATTTTGTAAAGTTTTATAAAGTTCTGCTTTCATCCCATCTGGACCTGTTGCTTTCTTTTCTTTTAGTTTTCTTAAGTTTTCTTTCACTTCATATTTTCCAATATAGATATCTTCCATGTTTTTGGTGACTCGTTTGATGGCGTACGCTGCATCCAGATGTGCATTTGATAAGCTCCTCTTGTACTCCTACTTGAATCCTTATATTACTCTCCCCCACTTCGTTTTCTCCTCTGGCTCTTTTGTACTCCTCCTTTGTCTCCATGTTCCATACTTCTTCGATACTGTTTTCGTTCATCTCATATATTTTTCCAGTATTCTTTAATTACTCCTTCCATTCTCTCCATCGGTATTTCAACTCTTTCCTCATCATTAATTTTTAGTACACCTTTGTTATCCTTCGTCTTCTTCCTTAGCTTGTTGATGTGCTCCCATATCTTCTTCCTATCTATATTATCTTTAATTTCTTTCGTCACCTTCTCTTCATGTTCATACACTGCCTTCTTAACTTTTCTTTGTGTCTGCTTTTTCCTCCAAATATTTTTCATAGTAAAAAGTCTTTTCTTGTAGTGTTTTAGCATTTCGTTTGGCTCTGTTCTTTTCTTTCCTTTTTCTAATACTTTGTTTGATATCTTCTGTTATCCAGGGTTATGCTTTGTTTTTTTCGCTACCCATTATTCTTACTTCTCTCTTGTATTTCTTTTTCAGATTTTTTTTTTTTTTTGTGTGTGTGTGTGTGTGTGTGTGTGTGTGTGTGTGTGTGTGTGTGTGTGTGTGTGTGTGTGTGTGTGTGTGTGTGTGTATGTGTGTGTGTGTGTGTGTGTGTGTGTGTGTGTGTGTGTGTGTGTGTGTGTGTGTGTGTGTGTGTGGTTTACTAAACAGGGTAGAGTTGATAGGAACGCGAATTTCCGTCTTATCATGAGGCAGAGGATGTTTGTTGATCTTAGTGTGGAGGGGATATGATTAGGAAAGAGGGGGACATGGAGAGGAAGGGGGCCGCCCAGTCATCACTCTCAGCACGGAAGAGGAAGTTGAGTGGGAATGGGTGTTATGGAACGTGCTGCCCTCTCAGACGCATCCCGCCCCCCCCCCCCCCCCCCAACACACACACACACACCTGTTCCGCATCCCCCGCTGCACGTCAGTCTTCGTCAGCCTCACGCACCACACCTGGCCCTCAAACCTGCTTATTCCCGCCATTGGGATCTGACGAGGAAGCCTAATAATTACTGTAACAACATCAGCAACACATGGAGATTCCTCACTGCCGCAGGAGCACTGGAGCCTCGCTGTATCAGTTATTGTGTGCATGCATTTTTCTCACCAGCCAAATGTAATTATGATGAATCCATGTAAACTGGTTGAATGCGAAAACAGACAGACACACACACACACACACACACACACGGCTGTTTCGAGAGACCAGCAGCAGACTGTGACAGTGAATACACACACACACATTACTTCGCCAATCCCCCTCTAGGCAGCGAAGTAACGACAACCAGCAGGCTACCTAATCGTTTCCTCCCACCCTATTGGCCGCACAGCCCACCGCAGACACCGGTACAGTCGTCCCCGCACACCAAGGGCCACCCAGCTGCCGGATGCCGCTCAATGGTGGCACTTTATTAGCGACACCTGTGGCCGGGCGGGGCCCGCCAATCCTTGAGACTCCTACTCCAGACGCATCTCGTATCGCTGTTAGATCCAAGTTTACATCAACTATAACAAGGTGGACGGTGGTCCACTATTGCAGTGATGGGTGGTTGGTACTATCGATATTCTTTTGTCTATTTTTCCATCGCATTAAATTTAATTCATGAATTCAAGAAAATACATAACGAATAAAATACATGATATATATTATATACATAAAATAAATTACATATAACCACATATGACTATACAAACTTCGTTTGACTATCGAGGGGAAACAAACATGGCAGCTGACGGATTGAAGTGCATTAGGAACATTACTACAAATGATAAACCAGGACGACAACATTAATTGGCCTATAGAGGCAATACCATTTCTCTTGCGGAAGGTGGCTGGCTGGCCGTGCCTTGACCTGACTATAACATTGGTTAGAGTCGCTCGAAACACTTGAACAAAACAAAACAAATACACGTTCATCAAATCACTGTGTGTGTGTATGTGTGTGTGTGTGTGTGTGTGTGTGTGTGTGTGTGTGTGTGTGTGTGTGTGTGTGTGTGTGTGTGTGTGTGTGTGTGAGAGAAAGTATACACACGCGTGCGTATTCACCACAGCAGCAAAGAAACACGGCAAAGCACACACACACACACACACACACACACACACACACACACACACACACACACACACACACACACACACACACACGCACATGCACACACCTTGGCTGCACACTTAAAAAGAACACAGGTGGACCGGAGCATCAACGGAGGGGTGAGGATGTGAGGGGTGTGAGTGGTGTGAAGGGCCCAGCATTCCTAAACAGCCTGCCGGGCGGAGCTGACCCACATACCGGGAGTGAAGCCGTACTCCGACCAGCCCGTGCCTGCCCCAGGTGTGGTGATGGTGGTGCACACAGAGGCACACACTTTGCTGAGTCGTCACCTCAGCTCTACTTCCATCACTCAACTTGCCCAACACTCAAGTTGTGCCTCCAAACAGCACCCATCACAGGCATCGGAGAGAAAGAAGAGGAGGGGAAGGACAGTGCAACAACTTATACAAGTGTTCCCAAACGTAGCAGAACCACGCTTAAGACCTGTTGGTCTATAACTAGGGTATCTTCTGGACTACATATTATTACAAGTACACTGCATGTAGAAGAATAGGGTAGAACAGAACAAGGCTCTCTCTCTGCCTATATATCTCTCCCTCCAGCAACGAACGTGCCGGCAGTATAGTTAGAAGGAAATACCACGTAGAAAACGAGGATATGGACATTTTATATGAAGTTAGAGGAAGATGCGATGCTACACTACCAATAATGCTGATACATCCTGAAAGGGGAATAACTTTATTAATAGTAACAATGTGCTGCCACTATACTTCTCATTGGAAAGATAAGGAAACAAGCCTAATTTCATGGAATTACGTACATAAAAAATTCATAGAAGCTCATACCACGCACACAATTAATTAGTTAATAAAAACCTGTCTCAGAAATATATATTTAATCGGGACTTGAAACTATCTGTGGTTTTTTAGCTTACTACTGAGGCTGGGATTCCGTTCTAATGGTCAGCAACTCGACCAATTGTGTTACATCGTACTTTTAATTTCATGCCGTTACTTCTTGTTGCAGTCGCATTATTCATCCCAAAAAATATTTCTGGAGTGATTTCATCGTAACTGCTTAGGATTTTGAATATTTCAATCATATCTCCCCTTAAGAGAGAGAGAGAGAGAGAGAGAGAGAGAGAGAGAGAGAGAGAGAGAGAGAGAGAGAGAGAGAGAGAGAGAGAGAGAGAGAGAGAGAGAGAGAGAGAGAGAGAGAGAGAGAGAGAGAGCAGGTTCAGCTCCATAAATGAAAAAGTCTACAAGTTCTAAATGGAGAGACTCACTCATGTTGAATGAGATGACCTGTTTCCCTGGGACCGTGATGGCGCTGAGGCCACACAGGGGATACGCACAACACATGACGCTATGGACCCCCGCCACGACCTGACGCACCCACTGGACTTCTGCACCTGCACCATCAGGGGACACCTGCGCTCAAGATGACGGACCCAACACATGTTTACCCTAACCTGTCCTCTTCCCTCCCACTGTTCCGTCCATTCCCCCCTTGTCCTTCCCCTCTGGCCTTGCACATGACCACCAATACAGTTCAGACCATGACACACCCACCCTGGCTGTCCTGTAACGCCTTCCGTCACCTACAACATCCCATTACCCGCCCATCCACCACACTAGCATGACAACTATTACCATCACCACAACTCTTGAATTATAAGTATCATTACCAACAATATCACCACCACCACCACCATCACTAGCACCCACTTTCTCCCTACGAGTAGCACGACACAATAAGGTCATCTCACATCCCTCTCCTCCACCGCCTTCAACCTTCACCCTTCACCTCCCCCTCCTCCTCTCCTACCCTCACCCCTGACTTAAGAATCTGGAGACGTTTGATTAGGTGAAGTCCCTTCCTCCTTCCTCTACCACCAGGGAACCTTCTTATAGTTTTATTCATTTATTATTTCATTTATCAAAGTCCAAAATCAGGGCATCAAGAGAAAATTAATTTCCGGTGCTGTGTTAAGTCCCTTTATTGACAATCAGATTTGATGAGAGGCTTCTGCTCAAGCGAGGGATCTAAATACACGTTCCAATACATCTTTGCTCTTTGAGAGGTTGTTTTCCAACTGTTATCGCCTTGAAAGTTCTCTCATAGAAAAATAATGCCTCATAGTTTCTTAAAACATGTTTCAGGGTTTCATCAAAGCTGTAAAACAAGAAAAATGAGACAAACCAGGTTACCATGGAGGCTGTGTATGTTACGACCTAACTATTGGCCTTGTGCCACTCATCCACTACCCTATTTGTGAACCAGTTTCTTTCATATCTCGTTCTTAAATACGCATTGATCTAACTTGAGCCTACTGCTGTGGACTAACCATTCTTTGTATCACTAATGTCAACCACTATTACCAACTTATAAACACTAATCACTTCGACAAGCACCTTTAGTCTTTCCAAGGAGTGTAAAAATGGAGAGTTTTAACAAGCTTTATAAAGTAAATTGATTGGCTTTCTTAATTCAATACGTAATTCCTCTCTGTAGTAACTGGAACGAATCAATTTACAATGCTAAGCCTTTCACTCTCAAATTACGACAGATGCGATGGTGATGCTTCTGATAGTGACGGTGATGCCTCTGATCAAGACAGACACAGAGGAAAGATTAACAAACACTTAGTGATAACCACACACACTGCCAAGTGCACACTCCACATTCCCCTTCCCCTGCTCCACTCTTTCCCCTTAAGATAATCTCGCCGAACTTTCTCAAGCTGTGGTTATACTTCCTCTCTCTCTCTCTCTCTCTCTCTCTCTCTCTCTCTCTCTCTCTCTCTCTCTCTCTCTCTCTCTCTCCTTTCAAATATGCACACACGCAAGGAAGCACGTATGCACGCACACAGGCATGCACGCATACACACACACACAAATCTATGTATGGAGTATGGTTCTCATGTCTGGGGGGTTCAACTCACACAGCTTTACTAAACAAAGTCGAGTCTAAAGGTTTTCGTCTTATCAACTCTCCTTCTCTAACTGACCGTCTTGATTTTTTAAGTCACCGACGCAATGTTGCACTAGCAGAAGTATATGGTCTATAGTTATCTAGTTCGGGGATATCATTTAATTACCTTTTTATCCATAGGTAGGTAAAAGCATGATCTTAACCGAGATTATTCCTGAATGTATCCATATATACATTCATGACATTCGTACCGGTGTTCGATTAACAATTTAATATCAAACCAAGAATATAAATTTCGTATATTTTTTGTTTATTTCATATTTCTTACTACATAAGCCTATTCATGAATGTATCCACGTATGCATTTATGAATGCATCTGTATCCACTTCAAATAAACAGAACTTCCATGTAAACCAATTCGTTGAGATTACAAATATTCATACTGCAACACTAAACTCTTGCAATACCCACACCCGATCGTCACCACCACCCTGCGATACTTACAATCAGGAGCAACAGCACCACCACCAGCAACACATGCACACACACGTACCTGCAACACAAGACAACATATTAATGGTACACACCAACATACCACCACTACCACCATCACCACCACACAGCATGAAAAATGGGCCGTCACCTTGGATGAGTGAGAGCTTCAGCCTGCAAGTGGCAAGCATGGACGCTACGACTGAACTAGCTAGCAAACTGTGTGTGTGTGTGTGTGTGTGTGTGTGTGTGTGTGTGTGTGTGTGTGTGTGTGTGTGTGTGTGTGTGTGTGTGTGTGTGTGCGTGTGTGTGTGTGTGTGTGTGATCGTCAGCCATCCCCCTCCCTCAAGGAACTCAGAGATCATAGAGACGGATCTATGGGTAAGGCTGAGACCTCTCACACATCACACACCCATCCCCTTGCTCAAGGGGGACAGTAACCATTCCCTGTCAGTGAGAAGTCCTTACCAATCGAGGATGAGCGAGGGAGAGAGAGAGAGAGAGAGAGAGAGAGAGAGAGAGAGAGAGAGAGAGAGAGAGAGAGAGAGAGAGAGAGAGAGAGAGAGAGAGAGAGCACTATCCAGCCATGAGGGGTGATGGTAGAAGGTGAGGGGTCATTATAGGGGGAGAAGGTGAGAGAAGGGAATGTTGGCACGGAGGTTGAGGTAGCTTGGCATGGAGTGGGGCGAGGCTGCCCACCACCACTACAAGTTGCCATGATGATGATAATGATGAGGATGAGGAAGAGGAAACGGATGACAAACAGAACATAAATGATGAATAAACATCAGCAGGCATGTTCGCCCTTACGAGGCTTTTTGTAATGAAGTAAACAACCTGAGACAGTTGAGGGGAGGAGGAGGAGGAGGAGGAGGAGGAGGAGGAAGAAAAACATAACCATCACCAAAAATCCCACTCGAAATATTCCAGCAATCAATGTTACCTCATCACACCTACACTTCTTTTTCCTCTTCCTCCTCCATCACCGCTGCCTCTCTCTCTCTCTCTCTCTCTCTCTCTCTCTCTCTCTCTCTCTCTCTCTCTCGTCCTTTTTCTTCACTATCACACTAATAAATGCCACAACCACTGTCATCATTACTTCCTCCTCCCTCCTCCTCCACTATTAGAATGTTAAACACGAATATGAAGTTTAATAAGGAAAAAACGAAGGCGACTCTCTCTCTCTCTCTCTCTCTCTCTCTCTCTCTCTCTCTCTCTCTCTCCCCTAAAGTATAAGAATGACAAGACTAAGGACACCACCGTTATTTGGGTCATTATCATTATCATTGTTATTATTGTTATCAGTAGTAGTAGTAGTAATATTTAATAGTAGTAGTAGTAG
Organism: Cancer borealis; assembly: GCA_036785275.1. Classification (NCBI taxonomy): domain Eukaryota; kingdom Metazoa; phylum Arthropoda; class Malacostraca; order Decapoda; family Cancridae; genus Cancer; species Cancer borealis. The sequence goes on along the minus strand of JAXIVD010001361.1, from coordinate 45,056 downwards.
TAGTAGAAGTAGTAATAGTAGTAGTAGTAGTAGTAGTAGTAGTAGTAGTAAAGTAG